>PVJA010016021.1:0-12399 GCA_004027025.1 Myocastor coypus
TTACCAGAATAGGCCTCATCTAATCTGTTGTTTTAATGTTGTGATTATCTGAGCATACAGAAATTTTAGAATATATAGAAAAAAAGTGCATACTTGAGGTTGCAAGTATTTCTATTTATGTTAAAAAGGCACACTAAGATACTTAAAATACGTAAAAGCATATTTCAAATAGTATGACTGACATTTTAGCATCCGGATGTCTATATATTGAAAAATGTCTAGATTTTACACTTTTCCTCTAAAGGATGTTATCATCCGAGTGGATCCAGCTTCAGTTAGAAATGTACTCCCAAGTGGTAATCAATGCTTTCTGAGGAAACAAAATGGCTCTTTCGTTGAAATTGTTACCTCGCTACTGAACAGCATCCTTCAGAAATACTTAGCAAAAGAATTGAATAAGAAATGTTTAAGAAAAGTACACTCATTTTAGACAGAATCTTTTTGGAAAATACCACCTAGGCAATAGATATTTCTGCAATAATTTGGAAACTAGGTGTCCAGGGTATCTGTGGAAGGTTGGACGCTGTGATGCACAGGACTCATTGTCTCATCTAGAAATGTTTCCAGGTAGATAGTTTTGTCCCTATAGCTATCAGTCCATCCTGATATTTAGTAATAGCTCTCTCTATTCCTATGTGCCAGATAATTTGAGTAAGATTGGGAGAAACTGAGTATTACATAATTTGGGGCCATCCTTCATAAAGATCAACGCTGTAAAAGTCTGAGTATGAAATTATCAGAATGGCTTCAGTAGAGGGAGTGAAGGACAATGACAAGAAGTTCTTGCTTTGTCATCTTCCCGGTTCAATCCTTTCTCCACAGACCCTGTGCTATCTCTCACTTTTTGCCACCCCTTCACACCATCCTTGGCTCCATCATGTACTACTACAATCCAATTCATCAGCGTGCACTACTGCAATCGCTTCATGGATTTTCCCACTTCCATGTTGTCCTAAGACTATTCATGCAGAAGTAACTGCTGAGATACAAAACAGCAAATCCTGCACTGCTTATGTCTTCCCGGGCCTCCTCCTTACACTGACAACACAATTCAAACTCCAGATGCCATTTTGCCAAACAATCCCTCTCCCCTTGGTTCTACCCACTGCCACCCCCGGCCCTGATTATTATGATCCCATCCCCGTGCCCTTTGGCCTGTCTCTCCAGCATCCCACGCCTGCTCCAACTGGGATGCTTACCAGCCCTGTGTCCTCCAGACACCCCACAGCTATCTGCCAGCCAACTTCACATCAAATGCGAGTGTTTGCAACATGCTCTCCTATACCACCCAGGGATCTCAGGAGCACTGATCCCTCAGGAAGGAGTCTTAGCAACATCGATTCTTCCTTTTATCATTGCTACTAGACGTCCTCTTACCTTAACATCTTTTTAATTTGTCCACAGCGTGCACCACTTTCAGGTATTCTTTTACTAGTCTATGTGCTCACTTACTTACCTGTCTTGTTGCCATACCCATCAGTGAGGTATCTGCCTATGTGCATTTGCGTGTGGGTAAAATAGTTTTTCAGACCTGGGTGTTAGATCTACCCACTTCACAAACCTCTTCCTTCTCATAGAAATGTAGACTACACAGGGAAGTAAGTTACATCGGCAGCCTGGAGCCTGTCGGACTTGTGAAATCCCAGTAACAATTGAAGAGGTTAAACTTCCTCAGAGCATACAATGTGGCTTTATTCTTGAAAGAAAACAAGGACAGTGTCCAGATTCTTTCGCGGCATTGGCAGCATAGACGGGAGTTGTACTACTATCTTCTACATTATGACTATCCTGCCTACTTCTTCACTGGTGTTTCAAGGTAGGCAAAGTGAAGTTGCCTCAGTACTTGTGCTAATTAAGTGTTCTCTTCAGAAGCCCTAATGGTTCCTGCAAAGTGATGGTTCTATCTGTTCCCCAATTTGTGATTCTCCATGGCTTGACTGGAATTTTACATACTATCACATAGGTAGTTTCTTGTCAGAAAATGACTACCTGTATTTTTATAGTATTCCTTTCATTTAATGATTCTATTCTTACTTGATAAGGAATCTCAGAATTGTCTCTGTCTCTGTCTCTGTCTCTGTCTCTGTCTCTGTCTCTCTCTCTCTCTCTCTCTCTCTCTCTCTCTCTCTCTCTCTCTCTGCTGGCTCTGCTGGCTTTCTCAGCCTGCCCTGGGGGTGGGGCTGGCTCAGCATGTGGTGCCAGGGATCAAACTCCAGTCCCTGTGGTTGCCTAAGCTTGCCTAGGCAAGTGCTTTAGACAGCTGAGCCACCCAAGGAGCTGTCTAATGTCTCTTGATAGCTACGTATATGAACTACTGTATCTATGGATACTGTTATGTGAGTCATACATCCATTCCAGGCATGGCCTCATAGGAAATGATTTAAGTCATTGTGTAGAAATAATTTTAATGAGGAAAATAATTAAAATAATGTGGTAAGTTATTCAGAAACTACATGTAATAAATCAATGTTGAAAAGACTTGACAAAGTTATAAAAATTCTTGTAACATAAATAATGCCTTACATATTTTATTAGATTTTTAAAAAAATATTTATTTTACAGGGTCTCCCTGTGCAGTTCTTAGTGATCCTCCTGTCTTGGCATAGACCGTGCTGGGATTACAAGCATGCATCACCATGCTGAGTTTCTGGACTGGCACAACAAGCCCTGGATTCCAGGGCCAGCGCATTGTGCGGTATGAGGTTCAGACTCAGGTCCTTGAGCTTGCCAGGCAGGTGCTTAAGCCAATAAGCTTTGGTCCCAACCCCAACTTTATACATTTGAGAGACCTTGCATTGGTGTAATCTGTCACAATTTCAACCTGTGGTAATATTTACTGTACTAAATATTCAACATTTTCTCTAAATAGGTCACTATTTTTTTGTGATTTCTGTTTCCCCCCCCTCAACATTTTCTCAGATAAATTTCATATTAGATATTACAGCAATTTTATTTATTTATTTATTTATTTATTTATTTATTTATTTATATACTATGCCAGGCTCAGCTTGCCCTGGGGGTGGGGCTGGTGCAGCATGTGGTGCCAGGGATTCAATCGTGGTCACTGTGGTTGCCTAAGCTTGTGTAAGCAGGCATTTTAGACCATTGAGCCATCTTGCTGGCCCCAATTTTAGAATTTTAGTAACATATTTTTGCTCCATAAATGAATGTAGGATGTAGGATCTCCATTCTTACACAAAATTGCGTGCGAATTTTTAATGGTAACATGAATATGCTTACCAGTTATATTTCCACATATAATTCAAATGATAGAACAAAAATTTTTACAGTAATAATTTCCAGAGTATAATGAAAACAAGATTTATTTAAAAGCACCACAGAAAATAAGAGTTTAACAAAAGTTGTAATTTAAAGCTATAGTACCTAGTTATTAAGGTTTATTTTTAATATTAATCTAGGAGCAAAGCTCTCTAATAAAAGAAATTCAACAAACAAAGCATTTTATCTTTAGAAAATTGGCTGCTATTAAGATGCAATAGTTAATGAAAGTAGCCGGGCGTGGTGGCTCACGTCTGTAATCCCAGCACTCGGGAGGCTGAGGCAGGAGGATTGGTGCAAGTTCGAGACCAGCCTGGGCTACAAAGTGAGCTCAGGACCAGCCTCAACTGCATAGCGAGACCCTGTCTCAAAAAGACAAAAAAAAAATAGTTAATGAAAGTAATGGTACCTTAATTTACATCCACTGACAAACTATGCAGAGGTTTAAATCATCTACAGAGAATTTAAGCTAAGTATATAAACAGCAAGAGTAATTTCAACTCCAGAAAGTTAGGGTAATAAGTTATAAGGATTTGTGATAAGTTCTGGTAGAAAGTCGGTACTGAAAAATCAAAACTATAGTAAGTATTCAATGTGTATATCCATAAAAACATTATTGCAAAAATATGTTCACTTCTGTCATTATTAACTGTTTTTAAAGGCATATATATATGTGTATATCAGACAAAATCATGTTAGTATAAAATTTAGAAGATAATAAATACATATAAGGATGTTAGATATTCATGTTTTACAATTTTTTATCTGGCTATTTTACAAAGTATAATATGTTTACTTTATAATAAATAAAAATACATTTGCAGTACATTTTGATCATGGAATTCTATTACTAATAAATGAAATCTTTTCACATGATCCTAAGTTCAAAGTACATGTTTAAGTATTTTCTATAAATCAGAATAAATCATGCCAGGAGTGGTGGCGCACTCCTGTAATCCCAGCACTTGGGAGGCTGAGGCAGGAGGATTGGTGCGAGTTCGAGACTAGCCTGGGCTACAAAAGTGAGCTCAAGGTCAGCCTGAACTGCACAACAAGACCCTGTCTCAAAAAGACAAAAAACAAATCAGAATAAATCTGTAATACCATATTTGCACTCAAGTACATTATAAAATTATGCATAAATTGCTTAACCCTCATAACGAGTTGTGGAGATAGTACGTGGACTTTTTATGAAAATTTAAATCACACATGTCACAAGTTGTCTTAGACTTCCAGGACCATAAATAAAATCATTATAAAATGTGTAATTTGCAGGCCCACCAAATAACTCATCTTTTTAAACTCCTGCTTAGGTAGGCACTGTGGCTCGGGTTCAATCCCCGCCCTTGGCAGACCCTGAGATGGTGATTGAGACTGGGTGTAGTGGCGCACATACCTGTAATCCCAGTTCTTGGGAGGCTGAACACAGGTGCATCACTGTGAGTCCAATCTACAGAGTGAGACCTTGTAGACCCTCACTAAAATAAAAAAAAAAAAAGTGTATGTTTCATATATGTTTTCATGTGGTTAATAGCCATGATATAGCAATAAATAGTAAAGAACTTATGCAATTTTCACATAAAGTCCTGCTCCTCCTGAAGACTTCCAGAAAGATGGGATAGCAAGCCTCCAGCCCTCTAGCCTTCCTGCCAGAGGAGTTTACTTATTCTGGCTGCCCCTGCTCACTTGAGGACTGCTACAGGGACCTGGTAGGCTAGTCCCTCCCCCTCCAGCCTTCCAGCTGGAGTTTGCTAGGTTCAGCCACACTTCCTGGCCCTCAGTGTTGCCAGGGAGTCCTGACTACCACGGCAACCCGCAGGAGTCTTGTGGAGCACTACCCTGAACCAATCCACCATCAACAGAGCTTTGCACAATTCTTGCCTATGCTCATCATGATCAGATCCTTCACCAACTGCAGCTTTCACCCTCTCCTTAATGATGTAGAAACCACATTGAATCCCCCACAGCAGGAGCTTTGGTGAGCCTTCCCGGCCCTCTTACTCACCAGAGAGACTTGCTGCCCTGCACCCTTCCCATCTGCAGAAAATGACAGAAAGAAGGAACAAATGGCAATTTCAGATCTCTAGGCGACCCAAAACAAGTCGAGGAAACAAGGTAATCAAAGAACTTTGGTGTTACACACCTGCAAAGTCTGAGATTATAGCAACTAAAGTAAAATAACAACTCCCGACAGAGGAAATCAGATCAGAAACAATCTATGCAGTAAAAAATGAAATGTCAACAAGTGTGAAAGAATTCCTCAATTCATTGAATGTAGAGATCAGATACTTCCAAGACAAACGACTGAAGAAATTCATGAAAACCAAACCAACCCACAAAGAGTACTGACAGATATTTTAGAAAGTGATGAAGAGGACCAAAATCTCAAGCACAGAAGAGAATAACCAAGCAAAGTAAGTCATTACGTAAAGGACAAAAGTAGGATATACAGTAGGAAAGCAACAAGGCAAAGATAAGCCAATACATATCAGCTATAACTATTAATATAAATGAGCTCAATTCACCAATCAAAAGGAGCAGATTGGCAGAGTGGATCAAGAAACAATATACTACATTCAAGAAACATATCTACTTTAAAAGGAAATTAATTGAATGTTAAAGGATGGAAAATAATACTCCATGTGATAGGACAACTTGTCACAGCTAAAACTTGGAAACAACACTAACGTCCACCAAGCAAGGAATGGACAAAAAAGATGCAGTATTTTTATACAATGGAGTATTATCTGGATATATAAAAAGATAATGCAGAGGCTTTGTAGATAAGTTAATGCATCTATAGACCTTATTAGAAAGTCAAATAAATCAAACTCACATGTGAAAACATCATATTATCTCCTAGTATGAGAAACTGAGAGTAATTAAAATCTAGAAGGCACAACAGATACTGTGAAAGGGCAAGAAATTGTTCAATGAGAAGGAAAAACTGGAATGATGAAATGAATAAATGTAAGAAAGGAAAAAGATATATTTAGGTATATATGTAGAATAGTTTGGATAATTGTTTTGTCAATTTCTGCGGGTGTTTTGAAAGGACTACTTAATACTTCATTATTTTTACTTTATTTCCTTTTTATTTTTAATGTCTTATAACTTCTTTGCTATTTTTTTCTTTAGACAAATCTTACACATTTATATCTGATAATCTGAACAACTAATTTGAAGATAGCACCATGTAATACAGCAACCATTGTTGAAATACCACTATGTTGTTCAGTGAAATCTTACATATTTCCAGTGTTTTTGTTCTATCCTTATTTTGTATTCTTTAAAATAAACATTAAAAGTTTAAAATTTATCATACATTACAATTGATATGAAATATGCACTCTAATTAAACACTAAATATCTGAGTCCCTCACTGGCCTATGGTTTCCACAATCTTCGTGGGAAGACTGTGCCACTAGAAGATTTGTCTCTGTAGTAAAAGATTTTTGACTTCTTGTGTATCATTCAGTACCTCTGAGAGTCATCTGTAGAGTGGTTTATCTTAATAATTAAGAAGTGTAACACAACCAGACTGGCAAAGCAACAAAGCAAAATACATTAGACTTCAGATGGTGGATCTCTTTTGCTTCTTTTTTATTTTAAATTTTTATTTATTTTATTTTATTTTATTTTATTTTATTTTATTTTATTTTATTTTATTTTATTTTATTTTATTCTTGTTTCAGAACTTTTGTTTGTTTATTCATTTTTATGGCCGGCTCAGCCTGCCCTGAGAGCAGGGCTGGCACACCATGTGGTGTCAAGGATCGAACCGCGGTCCCTGAAGCCACCTAAGCTTTTCTAAGCAGGCACTTTAGACCACCGAGCCATCCTACCAGGCCCTCTTTTACTTCTAATGAGACTAATAACAAAAAGTAAAATCACTTTCATACAATTAGGTGTACTAATAGTTTTGATTAAGGATTGTAATTTGAGTTTAAAATTCTCATTTTATTTGGCAATTAAAACTAAATTTTAAAATGAAATCCAAAGTTTTACCAGGTAGAGATTTAACTTTCCCAATTTAAGTGATTTATTTTTAAATAGCATTATATGCATTCCTCAACAACTGCTTCAGTGTTTTATAGTCTGCCATCAACTCTTTAAATCTGTTTTGACTAGCCTGCTTGGGAAAGCTTGGGCGGCTTCAGGGACCTCAGTTCGATCCCCGGCACCACATGCTGCGCCAGCCCTGCCCTCAGGGCAGGTTGAGCCGGCCATAAAAATGAGTGAATAAACAAACAAAGGTTCTGAAATAAGAAAAAAAGATTTTTTAAAAAAGCAGCAAGAATAAAGACTACATAATTAGAGAGATATAAACATTACTGACTTTGCCCTTCAAATTTGGTAACAGTTCCCCAAACTAACGCAACACTGATCACTGAGAATATAATTTTAGGAACAATTTTAAAGAGAAACTAAGCCTAACACATGAAGTGATGTTTATCAACACTCAGAAATGTGCTTACCTATGCATTTACAAGAAAATTTTATTACAAGTTAAAGTACTATTGCTCTATGGTATAGACCTTCTGTAAGGAACAGAAAGATGTTCACGATTACATGGTAAGAGGAGTGTAACTTTAATAACAGATCTAGATCTAGAGAATTTAAAATAAATTTATTATTATTATTTTTGTCTTTTTTTGAGACAGGGTCTTGATATGCAGTGAGGCTGGCCTTGAGCTCACTTTTGTAGCCCAGGCTGGTCTCGAACTCGCACCAATCCTCCTGCCTCAGCCTCCTGAGTGCTGGGATTACAGGCATGAGCCACTATGCCCGACTTAAAATAAATTTATAAGACTTTTTTTTTTTTTCTTGCTAATTGAGCTATGTAACTCTTAGGATAAAGAAAAAAAAATAAAATCTATCTAAACTCTTAAAAAAAAAAAAGAAAACGCATTCCTGACTTGGTAAGTTTTCATTGTTTGTACAGTACTTCATATGCAATTTACTATCTTTGAGATATCAGTGGAGAGAGTCACCACGTAAAATCTTTGTAATGATCATGGTAGAGAAGAGAAATTCAAGAGTTTTCTGTCATGAGTTAAGATTGCATCCTGTCTGCTCAGACAAGCTTGGCTGGGAAAAAGTAATATACACTAGCAATTTATGTGACTAGAGTCAGGAGCACACCCTCCCATGATGGCTAGGAAGTGAAGGAGAGAAGGCGTGGTGAACTAAAACGGGTGCATTTTATAAATGGATTCAGGAAAAGTACCTCAGCACACAGGGTAAGAATCCCTGATAAAATAAGCATGTCGTTTCCTCTTCAGTGAGGTTCAATCTAATTAACTACAAAACAAGCTGAGCACAGCTTGAGGGGAGATTTAAAAATATGGACTACTCTAAATGAATATTTGAATATCTTATTAGCTTATAATTACTAGCAAATCAGGTAAATGAATTGATTCAGATAAGCAGAAAAATTAATTTAGACTAATAAACTAAATAAACTAATAGAAAGATAACCTAACTTTAAAAGCCAGCTAATACAAGAAGCACAAAAGTGAATAAAATTTAAAAAGGAAATATTTATAATAAAATAAAACCCAGGCGTGGTGGTTCATGCCTGTAATCCCAGCACTCAGGAGGCTGAGGCAGGAGGATTGGTGCGAATTCGAGACCAGCCTGGGCTACAAAAGTGAGCTCAAGGCCAGCCTCAACTGCATAGCAAAACCCTGTCTTAAAAAGACAAAAAAAAAAAAAAAAAAAAAAAAAAAAAAAAAAAAAAAAAAAAAAAAAAAAAAAAAAAAAAAAAAAAAAACCCTACTTGTGGTAGTAGAATAAAATAACATTGATACTTCAAGATAATGGGGCTGTTTAAGGGTGATACTGAGATAGGCCTGCCCCTGGAAAACAAAGTTTAATCCTAATGACTCCATAAAAAGAAAACTTCAAGTAAAAGTGAAATATACATTTAATTAAATAAACAGAAAAATCAGAAAATGGAGAAAAGAAATATTTTGATAAAAATCATATCAGTGGTATGTATTAGTTAAATTCCTTATAAGCAACAACTAGTGAAGCTATCAGGATTAGGTTACTGATCATGTCTAGAGTTAGTTCTCGCTTCTGGAAAATTAATATATTAAGGTAAATAATTTTTGTAAGGAGTAGATGTAATATTTCAACATAAACTTCTCCTGCCATAGTAGCTGCAGAAGACAAAGTGTTCAATAAAGCAACGTTAATGAAAAAAAATTAGAAAAGGGTTTGTAAAGTACTAAACTCATAAAATTTAATACTGAAATTGTATAAATAAAAATATTTAAATTCATGAAAAACAATATATTAATGGATAATGACTAATGGAAACTTATATAATGTACTAGTATTTTCCATTCAAATCATTGAATAATAATGGAAAAACTATTAAAAATCAATAGAAAGAAAAAACATCTACATCTATTTGAAAATGGCATTTTATAGAGCAAAAGTCATTAATTTCTCACTAATCAGTTAACAGTAGAACAAATCAAGTTCAGAATGGAAGAAATATACAAAATAAGTTACATTTGTTATACTTCAGCAACTAAAATTCATTAAAAGTAACACAATTCAATTTAAATATTTTGAGATGAGCAACATAAGTATAAGAGTGGTACTCTACAAATCTGTCACTATTACTAAAAGTATAGATCATTTAAATGAATGAAATGATGTTCTTTTATATTGAAATAGTTAAGATTACAATACAATATTACCAAGATTTATCAATCCACATAATGGAATCCCCACAAAAATAGCAGTGCAGAGTGACAAATCAATACTGACATTTATTTGAAAATTTAAATTATGCAAAAGAGTCAACCTATCTTTGAGACAGGACAGGTATTGTGGAGTTGAACTTCTCAAATTCAAAGCTTATAGCAAAGTGTAAGCATGAAGATACTGTGATATTTTCACAGTAGTAGACATAAAGTCCTTGAGTTTAATGGTCCAGAAATAAACTTGTATGTTAATTGAAAACTGAGATTTTGCAAGAGTGCTGAAATAATTACATGGAACAAATGATATTTTTGTCTAATCATTGTTGGAACACCAGATATTCATGCAGAACTTATTGAAATTGAATATGCTACTCTCAGAGCATGTAGATATTTATTTAAAATATAGTAGTTTACAAAAATAACAACTAAAATATAGAACATGAGAAAATACAATTTTCCATGACTTTCCATGACATAATGCTCTTGGGTAAGTATTATGACCCATAAAGTACAAGTATAAACAGAAGAATACAATGAATGTTAGAAAATATTATTTCTACCAAGGACAGCACAAAAGTAAACTGTGGTGAGAAGACATTTTGATACTGCATTCCTCAAAATATTTAAAGAGTGATAGCTGCCAGAGTACAGTGCCCACGGACCTCTGATTACTTTTGTAATTACTATACAGCAAATGTCAGGCATGTTTGAATATCTATCATAATCAGGCCCTTTTCCTCAATAAATCGAGATAAGAGGATCATTTGTAGAAACTATACATGAAAAAGTTTGAAAGTATGTTCTTGTGATTTGTTATATTAAGAAGAACCACAACATTTTTAATTTTCAATCATGCTTATCTAACCTTGTATAATACAATATGCTCAGCTTAATGTTTTGCTAATTTTCTAAGATATATTAAAATATTTTGTATTATATTTAGTAAACTGGACCCAGTAAGAAAAAAAAAACAAAACAAAAACAAAAACAACAACAAAAAAAAACATACACATATTTAGGGTGAAAAAAATGGCTATAACATTTTCAGAAAATATTTGCAGAACATATATTTGATTACAACTATAATCCAGTAATGTATTACAGAAAAATAATAAAAAGACAAATTAGACCACTTTTTAAGAAGGATGTCAATAGATAATACTCCAAATAATCTATATGTTTTCTAGTAAGGGCATATAAGAATTCAACATCAGTAATAATAATGACATGTCAATCAGAACCACAGCAAGATACAAATTTCTGCTGTTATCATGTTCTTTTAGAGAAATTTAAATACATTCAAGTGTTCATAGAGGCAAGCATTTTATAATCAAAAACTGTATATGAATGTATTCATTTAACTGGATTATTTATTTATTTTTATCTTTATTTAGTTTTTATTTATCTTTATTTAGTTTTTCTTTATCTTTAGTTATTTAAATTTCTTCTTATTGAATATAGTTTGAATTCTCAGAATGTTACATATAATTATCAAATAATGAAGATATATAAGAGAACAAATTCTGCTTTAAATCTATCTACATATCTATCTATATATCTATCAATCTATATAAATTATAATCTAATACATAAAACATTGCTCATATGAATCTTAAAATATGTTTTATCTCATATGATGTGTTATTTCCAATTTATTTCAGTAAAAGACGAGCATGAATATTTTATTTATTTGAAATTGGTATACATATACTTTTATGTCAAGGCTTGCCCATATCTTTGTGAATATTTTGCCATCGAGTAATGAATATGTTATGCCAGCTAGTTAATGGAGGGTTAAACTTTGGCTTTATAAGATCAAATTTGTCCAATGAGATTTTGAGAAAAGATACCTTTGTCTATATTAATAAAATTGACACCATGTATCTCAATGTGCAATAGAGAAAAGATAAAACATGTTTTTCTAACACCATGAGCTAATATGAGGAGAATGAAAGCTCTGATCTGGATTTAATTTGTGAAAACGTTTTAAAATATCTTTCTTACTGAAAACAAGAAAACTTCTTACTGCAGAGAAGCATACATATGGGTCACTGGAACAGAGCAAGGAGAGAGCAAAGCCTCAGCACATTCAATCACGTGATCTGTGACGAAGGCACCAATAACAAACAGTTGAGGAAAGAAGCCACCTTTGAGTTTCGGAAAAGCTGTCCATGTGCAGCAGGTGTAATTCAGGCCACTATCTCTCACCATGTGCAACGTGAAACTAAGTTTAAACATTTCAACGTTGAAACCAGAGATACTTAACTGCTAGATGAGTAAAATTCTTGAAGGCATAAACATAGGACAGAACTCTCTGGGCAGAGCCTCAACTGCACAAGGTATAACAGCAAGGATAGGGTTGGGGAGATAGCTCAGTAGAATAAGCACTTGCCTGGCA
>PVJA010016021.1:12499-44409 GCA_004027025.1 Myocastor coypus
TATGAAAAATTAAAAATCTCAAACTACCTTCAATAAGATATACAATCAAAAATGAACAACTCTTCAGATACTTTTCAGAATGAGAAATAAAAAATAGCCAATAAGTAGAAGAAAATTAGAGAAATGAAACTTAAGAAAGCACTGGGATTTCATCATACTACAGGATGAATCCCTATCATCAAGAAATCAAATAATGGCCACTGAAGTCTCTGCCTGGCACTGTGGGATCATTTGATTCCCTGCCTATAGCACCACCTTCATCCTGTTGTTTGTAACCTAGGCTGGCCTAGAACTCACACCAATCATTCTGCCTCAGTCTCCCAAGTGCCAGGATTATAGAAGTGTAGCACTATGCCTAGCAGACAGCCTGGTTTTCTACTTGGGATCCACAACCTCCAGCTCTGTTGCAGCTCCTTGTGGGAAAGAGTCCCCAAGCCAAGCAAGGGCCAGGATCAAATGATGCCTGCTGGCTCAAAGGGGCCCAATCACAAGGAGATACTTCACATGGGTCCATGCCAGCAGAACACCACCAAGGTAAGAAGGGAGCTGTGTGGACACAAAAGCTACACAGAGCAGCTAACAACTGAGAGTTGCCTGTATGAGCTCTTGTGGGAGAGCTTGAAGTGGGTCTCTAGCGAGTCTTGGTATTACTTTGCTTTCTTGCTTTTCACATTCATTTAGTAGCTCACTCTCCCTCTTCCTTTCCTCTCCTAAACCTGTTCCCACCACTAATATTTGCAGCTATACTATTTATTTCTTTTCACTAGCTCCTCTTAGTTTATAAATGTCTAGCAAAACCCTCTTTTCTTCTGCTCTTATGCCGCCACATCCCTCTTCTCCCACGTTGCTTCTGGCATCGATTCTTTTCTCTCTCTCTCTCTCTCTTACATTCCGACTTACAGGCACACAAACATATCAGTAGGATCTGCAACACTGCAGCTATCCTCAATCCCAAATTACATCTCCTTCCCTACACTTACAGCCTCTCTATAGGTATCTTCAACAAATACCACTGACTGTATCACAATAGGAGACCTGATGACGTATTTAATAGTTTACGTCTTAAAATTTATCTTATCTACTCTCTCTTGACTGGCTTACACGCTACTCTTTCCTAGTTTTCCCATTTCTTTTCCTTCCCAGATCTCTACACATCTTTAACTACTAATAACAGTATTATATAGTTTGTAAATTGTATGGAATAAAGTTGTATATGCAAATGCAGTGAATAACACGTAAAACAGTGTATGGTTTGATTCTATGGTGTCATTATAGCTGATAGTGTTTTCCTCACCAGAATCCAGTATCAAGGATGAGACCGTATTTAGCCAAATTAAAGTCCCAAACTTTAAATAGCTTAAGGGTCAAATGCAATCTCTAGACACAGAAAGCTGAGAATGTATGGAAAAACAGAATCTAACTGCAAGAATCCTCATGTCAACTACAATCTTTCCTTGGAAAGAGAAGACTTCAAAAGTTCCCCAAGGTCTTTCGACTCTCTCAAGGCACATTTAGGGGGCATTAATGGAGAGTATTCCAAACACCAGGTATCAGAGCTCTATAAAATGTTTAAAGAAGACAAGAAGAAAGAAAGTTGGCAAGTTTAAAGATGTGATCCAGCATTTTATGGAAACATAAATCAAAATACACCATGCAGATACGAGGGAAACCAAAAATTGAAAGAGTTAACTGAAATGATTCAACATGTGAATGATAAATTCAACAAAGACAAAGAACATGGGAAATATTATTAGCCAGAATTTTAATAAATGAAACTCATAAACTGTAGAAATGACCAGTGTGAAGGAATATCTAAAATTCAGGAAAAAAAGGTTGCATATAAAGAAATTATTTAGAGAAGATATAAAAATATGACAGAATATGGAAAAAAAATTATTCAGAGACTACTACATGACAGTGTAAGACCAAGGAAAAACTAATGGAGTTAGAGAAAAGCTAGAAGATATAAAAAAGAGATTTCTTACTTTGTTTATAAATTATAAAAGAAAGTTATCCAAATATGAGAAAAGAACTTAATGGACAAGTGAGGCTACAGGAACATCAAAACAGTAGAATTAGAGAAGACATAATATAGTTAAACCGTCAGATGTCAAAACAAAACAAAAGAAACAAATAACAAAAACAAATTTCAAAAGCAGTCAGAGAAGAAAAATGACATAGAAGGGAACATGTATAAGATTTGCCGAGAAGACTTCTTGACACAAACAGTAAAAGTCAGGAGAATTTGAAGTATTACAAGCCATGAAAGGAACTTCCAAACCAGATTAACATATCAAGTAAAATTTCCATCAAAATAGATGGCACAAGGCTGGGAGATAGCACAGAAGAATAAGCAGCAGACTGACAAAACAGATGGCAAGATAAGGGCACTTCATGAAAAAGAGCAATGGAACAGATTTATGGATGCTAAACCCGCACTCTGGGAAATAATCAAGAATAAACTAGACAGAAAGGATGAAACAAACAGAGGCAAATAGCACGTGGAAAGAGAATAGCAAAGGAAGTCAATGAACAGAGCACCACATTAACAACAAGTGAGAGCCAAAGAAAAAGACGGAAAGAAAGAGCCATCAATAGGTAAAGTGCACATCCAAAGTAATGAATCAAAAATTCTCAGTAGTATCTTTAATATTAATGACCTCAGTTCTCCAATTGAAAGATGTACATTAGGAGACTGCACCAGAAAACACTCAGTTGTACTTAACAAACTCATCTAATCCAAAAAAGTTATTCATAGACTAAAAATTAAAGAGTGAAAAAAATATTGCATGGACCAGGAACCTGAAAACAAGCCGGGACAGTGATTTTAATCTCGGATAATGTGCAAACTTCAGGCTAAAAATGATCAGAAGCAAGAAAACTTGTCACTGCATTCTAGGTAAGGGAATAACACAAGAAGATATACGACACATCCACAAGTGTATACCAGGTACTGGAAGATGTGTCTTCATAAGACAAAAGCTACTGAGCATAATAAACCATATAAAGAGTAACACGGTCATAATAATAATGTTGATACCTGACTTTTACAAATAGATCAACGGAAAAAAAAAAAAGAACTAAGAAATTTCAGATCTCAGTTACACCAGTTACACCTATGAACATAAAGATACATTCAGACAATCCCCCCATATAGAGCATAAATTCTTTCCACTTGCAAATCGTGCCTTCTCAATCTATCATATACTAATCCACAAAGGTTGCTTAAACATAGATTAGTCAAAATCACCTCACGTTATTGCACATAATCGGGCAATGAAAGAAATCAACAACAGAAGAAACCATAAAAAATTTAAAGAAACTTGAGGGCTGGTCAAATAGCTCAGCATTAAAAAGCCTACAAGCAACTGCAGGGGCTGGAGGTTCTATCCCTGGGCTTGCCATGATGGTCCCACCCTCTGGGTGCGCTGAAATAGCAATTGAGACTGGGCATGGTGGCACATGCCTGTGATCCCAGTTGTTGGGAAGCTGTAAATAGGCAATTACCATGAATCCGACCTAGTAGTGACACCCTGAACACTCTGTGCATGCTTCCTAAATACAATATATATATATATAAACAAACTTGAAAACTTGATAAAACATTCCGGAGCATGCAATGGGTCACATGAGAAGTCATGTAAGAAACTGAACAATTGCGATGAATGAGTGGCAGTACCAGGGTGATACACAGGAACACTGGGATACAGTGAAAGCCTTCCTAAGAGGAGCAAGTTCATTGTAATCAATACTCACATTAGTGCAAATAAGTAACCTGATGAGGAAACTTAAGCTTCTTGAGGAACAGCAATCCAAAATTCAGGAAAAACATAAAGATTAGAGAATAAATCAATTAAGTTGAGACTAACAAGCAATAAAAGAATCAACAGATTGAAGATCTGTCTCTTTCCTTTTTTTTTTTTTTTTTTTTGTTTGTTTGTTTGTTTTCAAGGTCTCCCTACACAACTCAGACTCATAGTGATCCTTCTGCTTTCTGCCTCCCCAGTGCTGGGATTATAGGTGTGAGTCACCACGCCTGAACTCCATCACTAGCTCAGCACTCATGGGAGGAGGAGGGATGGGAACACGGCATGTGGTGCCAGGTATTGAATCTTGGCCACAGAGATTATCTAAGCAAGTTCTTAGTCTTCTGATCTGTACCACTGGCCCGAAGATCTGGATTGTGAAGAATACACTGGATTAATCCTTAGCCACCAACTTTGCTAAGAAAAAGAGAAATGATGGACATTAATGCAATTAGAAATAAAAAGCAATCAAAATTACAACAGATAATATTGAAATCAAGAAGACGGCAAATACAAAGAAAGGCATTATTGAGACCAGCCAAATAGCTCAGTAGATTAAAGCGCCTGCTTAGCAAGACTTAGAGGCCAAGGGTTCGACCCCTGGTGTGCTGTGCCAGCCCCATCCTTGAGGTGTGCTGAGATAGCTATTGAGACTGGGCATGGTCATGGTGACACGCACCTGTAATCATAGCACTTGAGAGGCTGAAAACAAGAGAATCACTTGGAGTCCTATCTGCCTATCTGTGTAGTGATACCTTGTAGACCATATACTAGAAGAAAGAAAGAAAGAAAGAAAGAAAGAAAGAAAGAAAGAAAGAAAGAAAGAAAGAAAGAAAGAAAGAGAAAAGGAAAGGATTGTTCAACCAATTAGGAAATCTTGAAGAAATGAATACATTTCAACATGAATGCAAATTACTGAAGCTAACTCAAGAAGATGCAAAAGTGCTGAACAACCAAATCACAAACAATGTTACTGAGACAGAAAAAACAAAACAACAACAACAACAAAAAACCCTATGATCTGAAGAGTCCAGAAATGCATGTGTTTATTGCTGAATTCCACAACTTCTTTGAGGGTGTTATAACACGAATATTTCTCAAACTCTTCAATGAACTTGAGAGAGAAGAAATGATTCCAAACTCATTTAGGAAAGCCAGCACTAAAGGCCCAACTAACTAAGAAAAAGGGATCAATCACTTTAATGAATGCACTTGCAAAAGCCTTGTAAAAAATATTAGTCATAAGTTCTAGCCCTAGTATGAATTGCTGAATCATTATGGTGGTCATCTAATATGGCTGAGGCCCTTAAAACAACAGCTTATCCTCCCAAAGACCACCTCCCCCTTCTTCTCCAACTCAGGCCAGGGTGCAATTTCCTTCCACCTGTCCCACCACCTCAGGGAAGGCCCCAGTCAGCTCCTCAGGTAAATCTAAACATTCTCCTCAAACCCCACCCCTAGCAAAGGCTATAAAAGCCTCAGCCTCCCTTCGTTCCAATTCAGAGAATTCCTTATTTTCCTCAAATTCTCTCTGTGTCCTCCAAGAAAATAAAGCCCCTTTCTCTTTGTCCTTCTGCCTGTTTCTCGGCTGTGACACCATAGAAAACCTGTCAATTAGAAATTTTAATAAACTCATTAAAAGGATGGTATATCATGACCAAGTAGTTTTTATGCCAGGTTTGCAAGGACGATTCAATATAAGCAGATAAATAAATATAATATTCCACATAACCAGTCAGAAAAATAAGATAACATCATCATAACAATGAATGTCTAGAAAGTTTTCAAAAAAGTAAAAACATTTCATGATTACAACATGCAACAAGAGATAGGTGTAGAAAGACAATTGCTGAATGTGATAGAAGTTAAGATACATGTGCCAAACAGGCTGACATAATGGTAAATTAAAAAGAAAAAAGCATTCCCTCAAAGTCAGGAACAAGTGACAATCCTCTCTAATCATGCCAATATTATGGCTTTGCCTGAGTAAAACTCAGTACATTACTCAAACCACAAGCAGAACAACCAGACAAGCAAAATAAGTAGAAAAGGATATATACAGGAAAGAGAGAACTCAAATTGTCTTTATTTTCAGAAGACATGATATGCTACATAAAATACCAATAATTTTCCACAAAACCTCATAGGATTAATAACCTACTTCAGCAATCTAACAGAATAAAAAATCAAGCAGAAAACTAAATGGCATTTATGTAAACCAATGAGGAACTCAATGAGAAAGTAGCTAGGAAAATAATACTATTCCTAACAACATCAAGAAAGCTAAATACACAGGAATTAACCTCGACAAGAATGGGAAAGAGTTCTACGGTGAAAACTATGTATTCTGTAGAAGACAACGGAAATAGACTGGAGGAGTCACAGTGATGTCCCTTGTTTATAGTTAGGCATAACCAGTGTCATCAAAATAGCCACACTACCCAAAGTGATATATATGATTTAGGTGAGAGGGCCATTGGCCAAGTTGGGATTTTGGTTGGAGAAACTCAGTGATTGTTGGAATGACCAAGCTGCTGTTCACAGATCAGGCAACAGGTTTGCATTTTTTCCTAGGGTGGGGCTAAAGTTCAGTATTTCCACTGGCCAGTTCATGGATCCAAAAAGGTGGTTGTACAATATGCATTGTATTATTTTAAGCATGCTACTAACCTGTTTTGAAATCATTATATTGCTATTTTATCTTCTTTCTCACTAAAAGAATAAAAATTGTATAAATTTTTTTTTTCATAAGACAGACTTGGACTTCTGAATAGTCATGGTCATCTTGAGCTAGAGCCTGAATATTTTTGTATCTGGCACCATTACCAGGCTATGTAAAGCATCCCAGCCTTGTATGTCTAGGCCCAATGATATGATCGAAGACTCCCTGTCTTAGTTATTTTGACTCGTTGCTGGGACACATACCCGACACTGAAAATGAAGGAAGGACAGGTTTATTTAGCTCACAGTTCGTAGAGGTTTCAGTCCATATTCGGCTGGCCCAAGGCTGAGTGGAGCAGGGCAGAGAGCATCCAGTTCATGGCTGCAAAACAGCAACAAAATGGCGGCAGAGGCAGCCAACCAAACACGGCAGCAGAGCAACAGCAACAGCCCGAGTCTGTCTCTCTGTCTCTCTTTATATTACATTCAGGCTCTCCACCTCAGCCTCTGCCTTAGGCTACACCCATAATCCCAGAAGTACTGAGATCCATAAACCCATCAGTACTAAAACCCATAATCCCAGGGATCATGGATCAAGTTTCAAACTCTAGAAGTGCCCACCCCCTGACTCATGAGGCTCTGGGGGGACAACTAGACATAAACCATAACACTCCCATTACTTGGACTTTGGTGGCTTGTGTGAATTGAATATGTCAGTTGCCAACTAATCCTGTGCTTTAGTCTTGGATTAGGGAATGAGAGAGACAGAGACAGAGTCAGAGACAGAGACAGAGACAGAGACAAAGAGAGACAGGCAGACAGACAGACAGGCAGACAGGCAGACAGACAGAGACAAAGAGAGACCGAGACATACAGAGAAAATGAAATCCTCAGATTCAAAGGTTGAGACACGAAAGGAGAAATACACTATTTGAAGACAGAGATGCCAACCCCTTTGTCCCATTTTACTCACTGACTACTTTCGTGCTAACTCTAGTGAAGCATCAGGTTTCTCAGCAAATGCAACTTCCAGATCAGCTTTCAGGAAGTAGCCTAGGCAACTATTAACATAACCTGCATATCAGAGATGTTATCAACAGCAAAGCTAGTGGAAAATTAATAGTGCATTTCTCAGCTGTGAGATTTCCAGAGTTAGTTCGTTTTAAAATAACTAGGAGTAAATAAGACTAGAAGGTTTATTTAGGATTCTTATTGGTAACAATTTCTGAATTCGTGTAACCATTCTGTTTCATAGTTTTGTCAGGGTCTCATAATAGTTCTGCTGAAACATGCCATGCTACAAAAGGCAATGATTTGCCTTGATTGCTAAGTTGTTTTGTTGGCCCTATGTCCACCACTGTCTCATTATAATTATTCCTGTTTCAGTGGCTTTAGATAAAAGCAGAGCAGACGCTGAGGCAGGGCAACCAAGCAAAGCCACGCTGGTCTCAGAAAAGGAAGACTGGCAAGAAAGATGCACTGTTGGAACTATCGCTCTATCTCTGAACACAAGTTAATATTATAGAGTAATAATAAATTAGGTTATATGACTTGTAGGCAACTTTTACGCATTTAGGAGGGTTTAAATACATATCTTTCAATGCCTATCTGTTCTCTATCACATGAATGTACACATATATTCATTGAAGGAATCTTTGACTTTCAGTCCCATTCATGATTTGTTCCTCATGATTTGGTTTTTGTCTGAGAAGTAATTTACTTGAAGAATCTGGATTTCACGTTTCTCAGTTTAGATTTTCTTGCAAATCAAAAGAGGCAACTGTAGTCTTTCACAGGTTTCTTCTTTTATCACCTTGATGGACTTTACATGTATTAAATGCTAATCCTCTGAATGTGACACAAAGCTGGGTGCACAATTAACATTACTACCCTTCAACAAGAGCCTGCCTCTTTTGGTCCTTGATGTCTGTGGGTCTGGAGGAGTCAACTGCTTTTCAATAGCATTTGCAATTCTCTTAAGCAAAGTACAAATGTGAGTGATTGTGAAAAGCAACTCTATTTCATAATTCTGCCCAAAATGAATGATCTTTTGCCAAGAAAATAACAAAACTCCCAATTTCACTTTATTTGTTTTTATTTATTTTTATTTTTTATTGTTTTTTTGTCTTTTCAAGACAGAGGCTCACTATGCAGTACAGGTCTTATAATTCAGGTCTTATAATTATTCCTGTTATTATTCAGGTCTTCAATTCACCACTGTAGCCCAGGCTAGTTTCGAACTCACACCAATCCTCCTGCCTCGGCCTCCCAAGTGCTGGGATTATAGCCGTGCACTACCACACCTGCCTAAACTCCCAGTTTTAATGTTAAAACTATGATTCTTCAGAAGGTCAATCTAAACGCAAAAAATAATTTTAAAAAATCATAGAAAGACAAATTTAACAGATGGCTTGTGTTAATAAAATAGTTGACAATGTCGATATGTGTTACTATGGGAAACTTATTGGGGAATCTTTCCCTTTAGATGTTATTTACTAGTGGCCATTGGTCTTTCCTAATATTTTCATGCTATATAATGGTACATTAAATGGGTATATATATATATATATATGACTTAATTTGTGCATGGATATAAATTGTTTTCTGTGAATGGGAACACCTTCTATATCTTTGTAAATTTACAGTTGCAGTGAAAATGTCCGGTGACATTGTTCTAAAGCTAATGGCTTTATTTGCAGCAGATACAACTATGTGCTTATAAACATACTCCAAAATTCCAACAACATTAATACCTAAACTTTTTTAAGATTACTGCCCATACAATCAACTCACCAAATTTCACTATCATTCTATACGGAAGCATAAAAGATACTATTGGCATGAGCTTCAAACATCAAATACTTAGGAATAAACTCAAGAAATATCTTTTAAAACCTCTTCACTGTGAGAAGACATAGGAGACACAGAGAGGTAGGAGACATTGGATAGTGCGCCAGGGATTCCCACACCCATAGCTGGCCACCACCAGGAATGGACAGTCTTGTCCATGTCAGCCTTCTTGAAATAGAAAAAGGCAGCTTTTAAATGAGAATGCAAGACCTTTGCTATCAAATCTTACCCATCAAAATAGTTTAAACCCACAGTCATTGATGAGAAGGTAGGAACAGGTTAAGGTGAGCTGAGGGTCTGATGGCAGAAGAATGAGAGGTTGTCATGCTATACTCAGCAGGGTCGAGAGCACCTCCTGCCTGACAGAAATGTAGACTTGAGAAGCTGCCATGGACAGTGCTTTAGTACAGCTGTCAGCCTGAATCTGTAAGACCCTGCAGCAAATAGGCCAGGAGACCTGCACAGCATCATTAGGAGTGTGCATGGAGACCAATATGCCATGGGCATGACCTGCAGGACATGACCTGCACTCCATGTGGGCCCCTTACCTTAGGCAGCCAACTACTGTGTAGCTTTCTGCCTTGGGCCTTCAATGAAGACCACCAGTTTGTCCTAACTATCCTGAAAACACTAATCCCATGTTGGCTTGCTCCAGCTGGGCTGGATCCAAAAACATATGATAAATTTAAAGATAGACATAGGCATGGCTAATGTATCTAAACATAGACCTGATCCAGCACAACCACAGTATGTGCTTTGTATGTGTTTGTCCCAACAGTCTGACTGTCAGTCTTCAGCTATGATAATCAATGGGACAAAGATCTATAAATAAATAAATTGGATATTGGTAAAAAAGAAAAACATGGTAGTGTAAAGGGGAAAAAAGAACTGAGATAGGCTATGCGCATGGACCACCTCTTCACTGTAATATTTTCCAGTGATAGCGTGAATACAATCTCTGTACATTGCAAGCATGCAGCAAGAGTAAACTTTTAAAAATCAAGTCATCAGATTCAATTGAAACTAAAGGAAATAAACTCTATAAATCATTGAGAAAAAAAAATTAAAATAATCATGCTGCAGGCAAATATGCCCACTGCATGTACGAATGTGTATAACACAGGCAGCAGTAACCTATCTGGACTCGTTCACTTTTGTGTCTTTCACTAAGTTTCCTTTTATTATTGTGGATTCCCTACATGTTATGGCAGATACGATTCAGATGTTGTAAATATCCAACTATGGCTTGTGCTATTTGAGAGCTTCTTGTTTTTCCATCTTTCTAACCCAACACACCTGTCAGAGGTTCAGTCTGTCTTTTGGAATTTTCAGTTATTCTTACCCAGGGACTGTATGATGTTTTAAAAGTCAGCCTTAAAGAAGCCATTGTCAGTGAGTCTTTAAAACATTCTGTGAGCGTCTCTTAGAAGGAAAGTCTTATCTTTTATATGGTCACACATTAGTAACATTCTTTCAGCTAACTTGGAAGTTTATTCCATGCCAATGTTAGTCCATTTTGTGATGCTGTAACAAAACAGTATAGATTCAGTTATGTATAAAATGAATAAAAATGTACTGGCTCAAGATCTAGAGCCTGGGAAGTCCATCATCAAGGGACCGTCGAGTAATAACCTCCCCACTGAGTCATCAAAGGTAAAAGGGAGAGGGAGATAGCAAAAGCTTGAACTGTGTTATGTGCCACTGTCCGTATTCCGGCAGGGCATTGTAATCGCCTCGCAAGGGGTTCCCTTCTTAATATCACGTAAAAGGCAACCTTGGACACTACATATATTTAAAACGTTAAAAGCAGAATAGCACAACATGTATTCTGCAAGAAACTAAATATTTGCTTTTTACTTAAAAATGTACCTATTGCTTATCTTCATGCATTATTATGTTTGTTGAAATCACTATGCCCATGTAAATAACAATAATAATTAGTGATAGTAATAATAATCAGTGTGAACTCTTCATCTGTTTGAATTAATGGACATAATTCTATCATTTAAAAAATGAAGCATTTAGCATTAATTTGAGGTCACATTTTTTAAAATGTCTTTGAAAAATCTTTTATACACAGAATTTTTAAAAATCCAATGATATCAATGTTTTCATGAAAATAAGCACTCCACAAATGAGGATGCATGTATTATAAAATATGAAAAAAAAACACAAAATTCATCCACAATCCTCTAAATGATCCCCTACAGATAATAGGAATAACCTATAATAGGAATAGCCTATTTTCAAACTAAGTAATTATTATTGCAAATAACACTGTAAATTTCATCAAAATATTCAATGAATATGTAACAATAAATTGTTGTGGAAAAATAATTTGAGCATCTCTATGTTTAAAAATTGAAATTAATTATAACTTAAACAACAGTGTAAATAAAATATTGGGACTTTCACAGTATTTTGGTAAGAGTATTAACCCTGAAATGAAATAGGAATTATTAAAACTTGGGGACAGACCTTACTTACCTTATTAAATTATACTGACAGAAACTTATTTCCATATAAAGCTATACTCAAGATCCTGCAATGTAAGTGGCCAACATATCACTTTGAGTGTATCATTCAGTACCTAGAGCTTCTCTACCCACGCAGTCTGCGAGCTATGCTGTCCTGTAGGTCAGCTGTCTGTAGTGGAAGAAGGGTTTCTCTTGATGTCTGTCCTTCCAGTCTCTCTCCCAGTCACTAAACTTCACACCTAGAGTTGAAGTGGCAGTGGATGGGGGAGAATGCAAGAGTCAAAGATCTACTTACCTGTGCTTGTCCACCATGGGCAGCTCGTCACATTTTGCTGAGTTTATGTACGCTATTAGTTGTACATTAGAAGATCTTAAACTCTTAGGGATCTTCCCTTTACTGTATCCTTCCCTTTACCTATATTATCATCCACTGCAGGCTAATACCAGTTCGTACTCATGGTGGAATGGTAGGAATGACTGGTCTTCACAGTCAGGGACATATTAACTATAAAAGGCTAAAATAACATTAAATTCAATTAATCTGGACTGTTTCATTACCATCTCAATGCCCCAGCAATGTTGAACAATGTGGTTAATAAAATGTTTCCTTTGTTCTCTTGATCTAAGTTCTGAAGCATTGCTATTGACAAAAGACATGGACAAAAGCTTCAACTTAGAATATTATTTATGTTGTAATAGATAATACTATCTATTGTATGAATGATTAAAATCAAATATCCTCATTTATACAGCGATTCCAAACACAGTGACTCTGTTAAATTCATCTAATTTTAGAAAATGTTCATAACATTCGGAAACCGCGCAAGTGCAGTTTCTGTCTTTTGTCCCTGCAGCAGTGAATGCGTACAGTAGATTGAAAATAAAAATGATAGAATACTGATTGTAAACATGAGTTCTTTTCATTTGGGCACTCTATGCTGACTTGAAATTTTTTATTATTTGCTTTCTTCTTGTTTTTTTGACTGTGGAAACATATTGAAAGCAGTTAGAATTGAACACTCTTGCAATTTCTGGATTGCTACTAAAGCAAAATCATGGGATCAGCAAAACCCACCCTCATTGGGAAGACTTTTATAACTATTACCATATTTCACATGTGAAAGACAATGTATGATAATGCAATTAAGAAAGAAGTGCTTAGATTAATAGTAAATGAATGTAAATTAACAAATCTGAGTAAATTTAAGAGCCTTTCTTGTGATTAATTCATTTTTTAATTTTAAACCTGGAATTTTGAAAATGATGTGTCCCCACACATTCAAGTGCTAGAAGCTTGGTTTCCACGTGGATCATGCCAAGGAAGGAGAACAATAATAACGGAGGTTTGGTGCACTCTGCTTGGGGGTGGGAGGCTATGTCCTCATGAATGCCTTAGTGCTAGGTTTTGGGCATGGTCAGGTCTCTGTTGATGGGATTCATTCCCTAAGAATGACTCGTTACACATAATCTCAGCAGCTGCTTAGAATATCTCGCAGCATGTGCTTTTGCCATTTCTATGTAATCCGTAAAGAAGCCCTGACAAGAAGTACGCAGATCCTGAGTGGGGCCATGCTCTTGTTCTTTCAGAAATGTTATCTGAGCGACATTTTTCTCTTTCTAAATTATCTAACTCCAGATATTTCAGCAGCAACACATAATGGACTGAGATGGGGCTTGTTCACTTTGTCTAGGTCAGAAGCCTTGCCAATGGGTGGACTTATATCTTCAAAGGTTAAGCATCTAGTATAATGTGGCTGAACATTCATTAAAAGTGACCCCTGAATACTTTCCAGATAAAGGAGGATATTATTTTCACTGAAAACAGTCCATCTGAATATGCATGAATTAAAGAAACTGGAAACTCAAGGTTTTCTAACTTGTGTATTGTAATATCCTATCACCAGGTGTCAGATCTCTAATTTAGGCATTAGCATCAAATAAGGATTTTACGAACCTCATCATCAGATCTTAAAGTACAATACTGGAAAGCATGGTGAAATAATGCTACAGAAAAATTTTTCCCACCTTGTTTTAAATCGACAATCAGCTGATATAAGTCCATATCCTGAACAGAAAAAGACAAACTGAGAACTATGCAAGAATATAATCTAAAATTATTGTTTTTTAAGCACCAGCTTGCCAAACGCAGTCCTGAGTTTGATATTGCATTTTACAAAAAAAGAAAGTAAAGAGAAGACTATAAAATTATGGCCTTTATGTCTTCAAACTGGAGATTTTATAAACTAGTTCACATCCTTCCATTTGTGGCCCTTTCCGTTTATTGCCTATGATGAAATCTTAGTCATCGCTATGTTAATGCATTCTTGGACTGATCCAGTAAATGACCTGTCTCAAGCATGTGAGATCACTGTTGCCATTTTCTGGTGAATTTTCAATTCCATAGTCTTATTCTGAGTGTCTATGTGCCTCCTCCTAGGAAGGTTTTGATCGGTTTGCTCTGCTCTTTCTTGTTTTTCCATTTGAGTGTGTGTGTGTGTGTGTGTGTGTGTGTGTGTGTGTGTGTGTGTTCCCGTTGTCTTTCCTAATCCAGGTTACTGCAGAAGACAATGACCCACAGATGTGAATGGAAGTTCATTTGGGAGATATAGGGTGGATCAATAAGACAGTGATGAAATAATTTCAAGAAAACACTGAACAAATTGCAGGTTTTGAAGCCTGCTCTCTTGATGGCATAAGACATTGGTGGCAAATCTACGGCACATCTGCACCAGCTAGCTGTTCATTATCACTAAAATCTCAAAAAGATTCATCAGACCTGACATAGGATCTTAATCCTGTGGGAAATGAAATGCACATCCATGGGCTAATCTATACAAGGAAGGAAGATAGCTAGGTAATTATACACATGCAACTGAGAACTGTTGAGTGCGTTTTTATCCTCAGAGCTGCCCATTTTCCAGAACTTAGAGCGCTTCACAGATGCCTGAAAAGGACTGTTTCGCATAGTTCTGAGAAGACCATGGAAAGTTGACAGAAATCCATCAGTTTGATAAAATGTAAGGCAAATATTGAGGATATAGTACTGCTATTACACAAAAGGCTTATCGTTTGCATTTCATGCTCTGCTTCCTATCCACATGGTACTGATTTTGTTTTCTGTATGATGTTGATCTTCAACATTATTTCTTTTGCTTTTTTGCTTTGTCCACATGCAGTTTTTTTCCTATCTTACTTTTCTCCTCCACCCCTTCCTTCTTCCCTTCACTCTTTCCTACTTTCCTTATTTTCTTCTTCTCTCGTTTTTTCTCCTTTTGACTTTCTTCAGTTGTGATGTTGTGCTTGCCTTCATATCCGGACTAAATTGAAATCATTTGCCTGACCTGGTCGTCCTGACTTTAGAGAAGATCTAGGAGACTCATGACGTCAGATCCAGTGCCTCACGTGCGGAGGACACACGTGATGATCTTAGAACCCTGCCTCCCCATGGGAGGACACCGCGCAGAGCATTTTCCATATTGTTGAACATATCTTGCAAAGATACTCATGAAAGATGGCTTCTAGAAATGCTTCATAAAATGTCAAGAAGAATGGCAGGAGCATTGTTCAAATGAGGTGGATTCTTGGCAATGTATCTTTAACCGTGTCTAAACTATAATTTTTTTTTTTTTTTTTTTTTTTTTGTCTTTTTTGAGACAGGGTCTCGCTATGCAGTTCAGGCTGGCCTTGAGCTCACTTTCGTAGCCCAGGCTGGTCTCGAACTTGCACCGATCCTCCTGCCTCAGCCTCCCGAGTGCTGGGATTACAGGCGTGCGCCACCATGCCCGGCCCTAAACTATAATTTAAATATTCCTTTTATGCTTTGTTTACCCCTTATTTTGCATATAGATATGTATATACACACATATATACCCCTTTTTCTTTGTTTTTATAGTTTGGTTTTCAGTGAAGTAAAGAGATTTTTGCTATGTTCTTTAACTGGGGTAATTTTATTTTTGTATTTTTTCCAGGATTTGGAATCAAGGGTAAAAGTTATGAAGTATACTTTTTTTTTAGTACTAAAAGTGTTCACATAAAATTTAAATTGGTTATTCTTTTGGAGCTCAGAATTAATTAAAAGGAAGCTGGGCGTGCTGGCTCATGCCTGTAATCCCAGCACTCGGGAGGCTGAGGCAGGAGGATTGGTGTGAGTTCGAGACCAGCCTGGGCTACAAAAGTGAGCTCAAGGCCAGTCTCAACTGCATAGCAAGACCCTGTCTCAAAAAGACAAAAAAAAAATTAATTAAAAGGAGGCTTTCCAGTTAGCTCAGCGGTCTAAGTGCCTCTGTGGGGAATCGTAGTCAGGCACAGGGGACAGTGGTTTGATCCCCACACCCACCCTTTAGGCAGCCTGAGTCAGCCAAAAAAAATAAACAAAACTAAAACAAAACAAAAACAACAACAACAAACTCTTCTCAGGATTAATTGAGGGAGGTATATATTGCTTTTATATTTTAGAGAACATATTTTTACTACTGCATGAATTATGTTTAGATTGTTCATGTTGTACTACTTCTTGAATTGTAAATTCCAAGTTCTGCCTTTTTTTTTTTTGTTTTTAATTTATTTATGTGGTACAAGGTCTTAATCTGCACCTTGGAGTCATTGTGATCCTTCCATTTCAGCCTTGCCAGTGCTGGGATTACGAGCATTTGCCACTGCTCTCAGTTTCAGTGGCTGGCTGGGTAGGCCTGGGGAGGGGCCAGCGTAGCACACCACATTGGATCAAATTCAGGCCCTTGTCCTTGCCAGGCGAGCACTTAGACCTCTGAGCCATCTCCGCAGCCCCAGTTTTGCCTTTTTAAAAATCATATGTACTTTTAATATTGCTTTGTGACCATTTTTCTCATAAAAGCCTAATTGTCTCCTTTTAAAAAATGTATACCTGTTCTTTTTAGTGTTTTTTTCTATTTAGGTTTGGTTTTTGACTTTATAGAAACTAGAGTGGAAAGAGAACTTGTTATTGATTTAATAAAATGATTTGATAAAACTGACATCTTAATTAGATCTGTCCTGATTTCTAGTACAACTATAAGAAAGTTAAGGAAATAGGTGGCACTAACTAAACCATAAAGGCTTTCCGTATGACAGGAAACCTCAACTTACCAAAAATACTTTAAAGCTAGAAAATAATGGTGAACCTTACAAGGAAATTTAGTATTTGAATGCCTGTCGATAAATATTTAACAATAGTCAAGACATAGAAGAAAAATCTGTAAGTTGTGCTTGCATGACATATGCTTCAAAATGCCAAGGCGTACGATGAGTGCGCATTGGATATCATCAAATGAAATGTTAAACCAATTTTATGAGAGATTGGCTGAGCAATTAAAGTTAAGTATTTAAGTTGCAATAAAAGACGATATGCCTGGCAAAGCTTTAAAAGATTAATCTACATATAACTAGAGTCTATTAAAATCAGGTATGCTATATTTTCTCTAACTTACTTCTTTTGACACATTTAATAATCTCAACTACAAATATTTTATAAAAGTTGACAAATAGATTCTGCTATCTGATGCCCTATTCATTAGAAGTAGAAAATGTTTCAAGATTTAATTGAGCATATTCTAACTAATTTCACGTTCATGAATCCTACTTACAAAACTATTTTCCGTCCCTGAAGAGCAAACACTTTATATGTTTATGATGTCTACTCTGTTCTAAAAGTCATTTTACAGAATTTGTCTTCACTGATTTTTACCTGACAATCATTTTCTCATTGGACTGCTGGTAAGTGCATTATTATTTCTTTCTACAGTCACGATTGTATTTAGTTGGATAATTTACAACTAGAGAAATTTAAATGCTTTGGTAGAACTTTTACTAATATGTCTTATTACTTAAAAACTGGCCATATGAATGGACCTCCTTACTGTTATATCATAGTTAAAAATTCACTCGCTTTTTCAGTGTTATGTATGAGTACTTTTCTGTTAATATTTCTAACATTGACTCTACTGAGTATTTAATACACTTATGTTTGTGGAAATATTATATAACTCACTCAGATTAATAAATGCAGTAAAGTAGTAATTTCCTCAGTACTTACATGTATTTGCATTTTATTTCCTATATCTTTATTAGTTAGAAAATAAAAGTGAATGATTCCAATTAGTTTGATGCAATGTTTGTTTTTCCTTTGTACATATGTATATAAGTATATATGACACATATTCATATGCTAATAGTTAATTATGAAATTCGTGATTCCTTTATGGAAATATAAGCTCTGGTTTTGATAGTGACATTACAAAGAGACAAAATTAAATGGATTGGACAAAGTGAAGAGAAAGAAGGTATTTCTGATCTCCTTTAGGGACACGCATGGTTAGATGGTCCTACTGGCAGAGAACAATAGAAAGTCATACATAGTTTTGGTTTATTAAAGCCTTGGAGAAAATTTGAAAAAGTGGTCCTTATTGGACCTCATTGCTCTGAAGAAGCCATCGCTAGATATCTTGGTGTTGTGCAGTAGAAAAATAAAACTTAGGCAGGGTGAAGCAGGAGGATTGTTGTGAGTTCAAGACGAATCTGTGCTAAAGAGTGAGCTCAAGGTCAGCCTGAACTGCATAGTGAGACCCTGTCTCAAAAAGTCAAAAGAAAGAAAGAAAGCATAAAAGACAAAGGGTGTCTCTTGTAGAGATCGTTGGATTCCAGCCATGTAACTAAATAGGTCCTTAAAGTGATAACTTCATAATTCATATTGATGCTGTGTTTTTATTATACATCATCATATATACTAAGTGATATTTTAGGATCATTTGCATTAAATGAATTGAGCTATACATCACTTCATAATTTCAAAGAATTTCTGGATATTAAGTTTTTATTAAATAATTCAATGTAGTCTGTAGTCTTTTTAGTTAGCAAGTTGAAAAGAGATATTCCAAATGAGTTATTTTCATTGCCAATGATCATGGCCAATTATTTTTTATTTAGTTAACATATATTACTTTCTATTAGAAATAATCAATCTTACTTATTGATGCCTCATTAATTTTAGGGAAAGTATAATGATAATTTTAATTTGACTTAATGACAATACTGTAGTTGAGTTTATGTGGAGACTATATTAAAGCACACCTTATTAGTTCTCTGTAATCATTACTTCATTTATATAGTTGAGATCAGTTACTGTATTATTGATATGAAAACAGCATCAAACCAGTTTTTGTATTTGTAACTCAAAATTCGCTTTAGCACCAATTTGCTTAGATTTAAATCTAAGCACTAAATATGCTTAGATTTAAAGCGGACACTGTAGAATATAAAACATGCAATTCTGTACACAGCTACAGTATTTGATGTATTAAACATAATTGATTGACATATGTTTGACTACAAGAAGGAAAAGAAGGAGCCAAGTAAATAGTCCACAAGTAGAAAATTAAAAACACATGGAATTACTGACAATAGATTACTATATGTTTCACACTACTTTTGTTTGATTGTGAACTGAGATTGAAGAGAATAAAATGTTTCATTGTACCTAAAATTATCATTATGTCATAACTGCATAGATATTTACTTTTATAATCAATGCTATTTATATATATTACATAAATATTCAACTTTCCTTTTATATTTGAGATTTTATTGTTCTCTAATGTGAAACCACTGTTTGTCTTCACATATTCAAACTTAAAAACTAAAATCGAAGAACCACTTCTATATTTTCTTGCACATTTAGGATTATAGTCATCATAAATGCAACATTGTATATTGATTAAAAATATAGAATTCATTTGAAAGACAGATTTTATTCTTAGGATAATCACATTAAAATACTCTTGCATTTGAGAAAAATATATATAATATATATCAGAAAAATCTGCTTATGTATTATTTAATTTTAGTCAAAATAATCTCAAATTAAAAATATTTTTTGTATGTTAACATTTTAAAAATTACAATATAACATTAAACCTAGTCTTGGAACACAGTTAAAATTGTGTTGGCTTTTCATACCCCAAGTATAGATCTTTGGGGTCAGACTGCCAGCATTTTTCTTTAGTAAAAGAAAATAAGTATTGTACCACCACTGTCACGAAGACAAAGAAACAAGAGAGATTATTGGATTCTATAGCAACTAGGTTTTATTCAGACACTTAAATAAGCAGTATGTTCTTCCTGTTGGGAATGATTCCTCGTTCTAATCTGAGTATAAAAAATATGATGAACGTAAGGGAAACTATGACCATCTGTATTTCTCACTCTTGTCTTTCCAGCTAGAACTCGCAGGTGTCTTTTAAACAATGATGAATTAGAAAGAATGCTCTCTTTTTTTTCAATTCATTTGTGTGTTAACTACCTTTGTGATAATAATGGATTTGCATTTTTAATTTCCTCAGTTGTAAATGAGCACCTCTAAACCACTTCCTAATTATCTTGCAATTTTCCTGTATTGTTCATAATTCATGCTATTTACTAAATAAAAGTGACTTTTTCTCCAAAGGACATTTGCAATTCTTATTATGTCAAACATAGATCATTTGGCTTCATATAAGAAACAAGGTGTGAAAGAAAACAAGGACAAAGGATTCAAGAAGAAACAATTAAACTCACAAGTTGGTTCCCCTATACATTTGGAACACAGTGTAGGAGAGAAGAGGGTCTCCTGCAGTAGGAACCATGCCTATTAATTTTCTATACATGCTGAAAAGCTTTGCACTTAACTCACTCTGAGCTAGCAGCATTCCAAACCATAAGCAAAACGCTGACTAGCAGCCAATGCATGCATGAACAGAAGCAAAATGTTTTCCAAAAGGCTCTCTAAATATTAAAGATCATAATGCAGTTATAAATGATAAATGAAACTGTACAAGAACTCACCAGGTAAACACATTAAACGAAAGCCTTTGTAAGCATTATTATTGAGGAGCCAATACCTACTGCATAATAAGAACTCATTCCTCCTACTTAGGCTCTAGAAGTGATATGTGGGGCCGATGAGATAGCTCAGCGGAATGTTTGATCCTGGGCACCACATGCCACCCGGGCCCTGCCCCTCAGTGCACTGAGCTGGCCACTGAGACAGGGCGTGGTGGCGCAAGTCCTTATTGCCATTGTGGAGCAGGCTGAAACCAGGAGAAGGATCGCTGGGTCTGAGCTGCATAGGGAGACCCTGACCCGAATACATCAATTCAAGGCAAAACAAAACAACAACAAAAAAAGAGGTAACATTGAGAGGAGCCTGATATTGAGCATCATTATTTATCATACGAATTATCCAATACTCTCAGTATAATCAACTAATTTTAGTAGTATATGATTATATACAAAACATGGTAAAATTGTTTGTAACTAGTAAAACAATATAAGGCAAATCAGTTGTGACAGAATAAATTCACCAAGATTATGCCAAGGTACTAGTGATGTCAGAGTTTGAAAGCTGAGGAAAAATGGATTAAGTTTTCATTGGGGAAAGTTTTAACTGACATTTTTCCCCTTTAGGGATATGAGCATCTGTCTAAAATTTATTCCATTCGTTATTTTATTTAGCAATAGATATGATCAGATAGATTTATGGTATGACATTTTCTATCGTTTGTCTCTTACTTGGTTTCAATATATTCATGATGTGTCTACGTTAGAGCATGTGCTTCCAGTACGCTGAGTGCTTCAGTGAAAGCTGATAACATGCACTTTAAATTAAAATTGTAGGAAATTAGAAAGGTAAGAAAACAAAAAAGGTGTTGAAGGAGTTATCCTAAGAACCAAATATAGCTTTCTTTTTCTGAAAATATAAAATTTGGAGATCATCTCTTTTAAGAAAATAATGCAGAATTGTGAGTAAATATTTAATTATGACCTGAATATTATTTTAGAACAAGGACATAAATCTTAATAGAATATACTTTTTAACAGAAATTTTAAGATGTATTCATTAATTAATACAACACCTCTAAAATAAGGTTTGTTAGGTTTTTGGTACCGAGGATTGAACTTAGGACCTTGCACTTGCCAGGTAAGCACTTATTCTACTGAGTTATCTTCCCAGCTATGGATAAATTCTATTACATTTTGGTTATATTCACTTGCAAAATTTCTAACTGTTTTTCTTAAAGACAGGAAATAAAAAAAAGCATGAGTGGGAATACAGGTCAGTGGCTCAGTAGCTATATGGGAAACACAAGGTCCAGAGTTCAATTTCTAGTACAAAAAAAAAAAAAAGTAAAAATATCATCTTTTTTCCAAGTTTATCAAACTTCTATCCCTGGGCCTGCTGTGCTGGCACACCACTACCCCAGGGACATGCTGAAAGGGTAATTGAGACTGGACATGGTGGCATGTACCTGTAATCCCAGCTTTTGGGAGGCTGTAAACAGATTTTGAAGATAATAATATCCTTCATTTAAAAGTTATACAACTTAAATGATCAATAATTTTAAAGATTAGCTTCTGCCTCCATATGCTTCAAAAATTCAGTCATTCAGAATATGGAAGGATATTGCTATCATCATTCTCTACAATATCCTAGTTTCTAAAGATTTGAATGAAAGAGTGTGTAAGGAGACTTTAGCTTTTTAGGTTATAGAAAACATAATAGCAGTCATGCTAAGAAACCGTAACCAGAAGCAAACACATACATGCTGGTGGCTTGTACTCTCTTACCTCTTTCTCTAATTTTAGGCCACTACTGGCAGCAAAATCTAGCAAAAATTTTACAGTGCACACAGAATCATTTTAGGAACATATTTGGCCATCTGAAATTTAGAAATATTTGCAACCCAATCAATGATATCTTTTAAATTTCCCTATTATGTCATACTATTGTACTTCAGCCAGTACATTTTATAAAGAAAAGAATTTGAACTCTCTCTCTGTCTCTCTCTCTCTCTCTTTCTTCTATTCTTTCCTTTCATTTTCTTTCTTTCTTTCTTTTTTTTTTTTTCATTTTTTCTTTTTGAAACAAGATCTCGCCGTACAGCTCAGGCTGAAGTTGAGCTCATTTTGTAGCCCAGGCTGGTCTTGGACTAGCAATGTTACTCTTACCTCAGCCTCATGAGTACTGGGATTACAGGTGTGTGGCAGAGCTCCAGTCCTTGACACCTCTTTTTACCTGAATATATTAACATGTTTTCCTGACATACCCTGAAATGATTCTCAGTCTAACTTTAACTTACAATTTTTGTGAACTTTCTTAATTGGATTTAAGTTTTCTAGGAGCTCTTAGATATCGATTTTCATGGATAAACATTTCAGAGGCACTTATATTGTTTATTGTATTTTCTTATTTATTTGTTTTTTTTTTTTTTTTTTTTTTTTTTTTTTTTTTTTTTTTTTTTTTTTTTTTTTTTTTTTTTTTTTTTTTTTTTTTTTTTTTTTTTTTTTTTTTTTTTTTTTTTTTTTTTTTTTTTTTTTTGCAGAAACAGGGATCGAACTCAGGACCTTGGCAGTTAGGCACTTGTGCCCCTGAGCTTTATCTCTGTGGCTGGTTTATATTATTTTAAAGCAAATTAATATGTTTCATTTTTAAATATTTGTTTATGTTGTGCCTCATTCCTTTTAATATTACTAAACATTTGTATTAAATGTATTACCCCATAGTATAAGCTATGCAGTTTATAAGACTGTAAGAAGACAATAATGAAAATATATTGATCATATTGTTGACATAATGATGCCAAGATCTACAATGTTTTCATTTATATTTATTTTTTGTTGATATTAAAGAGAAAAAATAGCAATGAGACAGTTTCACAACAGGTTAGTAGGACAGATACAACAATTAATACATTGTATTTTGTTGTCTTTGTAGTAGTTTTCCAGAGTACAAGATGCAGACATGATATCTTTTCTAAACACTATTAATGAAAATCTTTCTTCTGATTGAACAAAGAGAAAGTAGCTGTACATAGCCCAATAGTCTATAGTTTTCCTAGTATGAGAACTCAAACAAAGAAATAAAAATGGAAAGATATTATGCAGTCAAATGGAAAGTGAGAATTTAAGGATTAAACAACGAAGAGAGAGCAAAGAGAAAACTTCAGAAACATGGCGGGAGCAAAGCCATGCATTTACATACACAAGATGGTTAAGAAAATGGTCCTAGAATCTCCAACAGGGCTCTGAAACTAGTAGTCAATTGGTAGAATCCTCACCTTAACTAACTATATATTCTGATATCTGTGAACTGAGCAACTACCCTGAGGATAGCAAGGTGTAATACTAAAATCATGCTTGGAATATCTACCATTCTGGTCCTCCTACAGGGGTACTGCTTCTAATGTCATATCAATTATATATATATAGTGGCTGGCTCAGCCCACCCTAGGGGTAGGGCTGGAACACCACGTGGTGCTGGGGATAGAACCAAGACCCCTGCTGTTGCCTAAGTTTTCCTAAGCAGGCATTTTAGACCACTGAAACATTTTGCTGGCCGCAATAAAAACATTTCAATAACAAAATAATTTATCTTTAAGTTGTTCTAATTTTATTATTTGTATCTGTTCCCTTTTCTCTGTTAGAAGATGAAGAATTAGGATTTTTAAAATGGGGATATGAAATTAATAAGTACATATATAATTGAGATTTTATTGCAATTCCATGAGAGGCTCTTTGAAGCCGGATAAGTATTATTAGTTGGATAGAAATAGGAATATTTATTTTATTAAGAACAGAAAAAGAAGCATGAAAGAATCAATTGAAAAGAGCTGGAGGGCTGAAATCGGTGTCTAAGCCCAGAGTACCACGGAAATCAATCATGTCTAAAGTTTTGAATAATTGGAAATAAAACACGGAGAGTTTTGGATTGGCAGCATCAGGCCTAGATCCTGCATGAGCAAAGCCGTTTACTCCAGCTCGTACTCTTCTTCCAAGAAAGTACAAAGGGAAAAGGGAAAAATGGTGCTGAACAACTCTTCTCGACAGACAGACCCATGAGGAAAATCCTAACGTGAAAATAAATGCCAGTACCACTGCGCAAATGAAATTCCTCATCACACAATGCCCACCTGGGATTGTGTTACATGTCGTAGCTCAAGACATGGCCAAAATTTGAGATCTTCTGTTTCTTTGTTTTCACTGATGTTTTTCATTTATTTTATGAGAAGCTAAAACAACAACAAAAAATCATAAGAAAATAATGGAGACTAACAGTAGTTAATACGTCTTGCTGGCTAGAAAAGGAAGCAGTGAAAGATAAAAGTTTTCTGTCTGTGTCTGGAAACAGCTTGCATCTGGTGATATTTAGTCCAAAATTTAGTGTGAAAAGATGCACATAGACATAATTGCATAAGATCATCCATTAAATTTGAGCTTGGATGGAGTACATTAAGTTATTTTTATCATAGGATCTAATGTACCATTACATGTGCAATGATTCAGCTAACAGAAATTGTTGAATGTTCATAAGTAAAATGCTCATCAATGAGTTACAAACAAGTGGTGCTATAATTTCACTAAATCCAAAAGTAGGATTTCATCATCTTAAGTCTTAAAAATACACTATGGAAACAAATGGAAACAAAATTCCTTTGAGGCACTTATCTATTTATATGTGTGTTAATATCTTTAATTATATTATTGCATCTGTAAAACAATCTTATTCATCATATTTATTTATTTATTCATTGATTTTTTTTCTTTTTCCGTAGACATATATTCTCAAATTTAGCAAGTGTTTTAGACATGCTACTAATATTCAACACAGATATATTTAAATAGCATCACTACTAAATACTGTTAGTAGCACACATGTTACTAAATCATACTGAGCACACGTTACTTTATACTTAAATCATATTTAAATCACAGCTGTATTTAAACCAAAGCTAATTTTTAACTTCTTATAAAATTCTGCTTCATAATTGATGAACTACAATTGGCAAACTTTTAAATGCATTAAAATATCTGTACCTTCAACATAAATGTTACTTTCTTGTTTTTGCTAAAATATTCTAAAGTGTAGATTTTCTTTTTAATTTACTATAGCATATATTTTTTTCTTATTTTTGGTGTTTTTTGAAGTAAGGTCTTGCTATGCAGTTCAGACGGTCCTTGAGCTCACTTTTGTAGCCAAGGATGGTCTCAAACTCAGACTAATCCTCCTGCCTCAGCCTCCCAAGTGTTAGGATTACAGGCGTGTACTGCCATGCCCAGCTTGCTATAGTTTATTAATCTAAGCCAAAATTGTCTAGAATTATGTAAAGATTATTTATTTGCTTTGTTTTGCTTTTCCCTTTTTCCATTCCTTTCATTTCTTTCCTCTCCTCCCCTCTCCTCCCCTTTCCTCTCCTCCCTTCTCCTCTCCTCCCCTCCCATCCCCTCCCTCCCCTTTCTTTCCTTCCCCTCCCCTCCCCTCCCTCCTTTTTCCTTCCCTTCCCCTCCCTTCCACTCCCCTTCTCCTCCCCATCCTTCCCTTCCCTTGCTTTCTTTGTCAGTTTTTCCTTTCCAGTGAAAGGGAGAAATGCAAACTTGCCTCTGAGAGAATCTTTTAGCAAGTGAAGATGAATTTTATTCTACCTGACTTAAATATTTTTGTGGTTATATAACCCATATTTTTTTAAAATTGTCTCAACTTTCTTATTCCCATTTGACTGATCACTGTTTTCATGACTGCAAATAATAATGACCTAGAAATCTTCTATGCTGAGCACTGATAATGAAGATCAAAGATAAGGGACTTTCACATCTTCATTTCCACAATCTGAGGGAAATTTACATCTTGATATAAGTTAGAGTATACATGTTGGTGACAACTGATAGAAGCTAGAATAACTTACATAATATGGCAATAGAAGAACAACAGAAATGTTTGGATTGTTAAACAACTGGTATTTGTTTTCCCCGGTTAAACATTGAGCTTATTTAAATATATGGAAACACACGCTGATGAAGGAACTGTGTCCAACACATTGCTTATCATGTATTAGAGTAAAAAGAATGTTCTGTTGTTTCTGACAAAAGACACGTTACTGTTACCAGTAATTCAGACTTTGACCCCCAGCTTGTTGGTCCCACTCAAATTTAAGAGTATCAGAAAATATAAAACTGTTCTCCATCCAAGAGGGAAGATATTGTGAAAAAGTGAAGACTGCTGTTTTCTGAGCCTGGTCTACATAGAAGAATCTGATGGAATAAAGAGCCAATTAAATTAAACTAAATAATACAATCCAATAACTTAAGTTGAAGTTACTTTTCTCTTGTGCTTATTTATGGTATCAGTGATATGTATGTTTACCATAAAATAAACAAACAACTCATTATACAGTTAAAAGAAAGTTTCGATAATTGGAATTATTCAGGATGAATAATAATTTAACCTTATACAATCTCTTTTATTAGATGTTCAATTCTGTTTCCACGTACAAATATTGCAGATAAATACCTCCTGCTCATTTCCATCAAGTAAGTGTGGGTTGCCTATGCAGAAAGTTTGATTGTTAGCACTGTGAATACAGACCTGACTGGTGCCTTTTCAGAGTGTATATATTGCTCAACTTTGGAAAAGAATAATAAATGAATACTTATAAAGTGTCTTGTATTTTAGAAGGCAGCATAAAGCAATGTGTGGATGGACACACATGGCGTGGTACGGTGGTTAAAGGAAAGGGCAAATTTACAATCAAAGTGCTTATGATTCCATGGTATTGAAAAAGAGAATCAGTGGGAATTGGCAAATATACGAACATGTGGAAGGAAGAACATTTCGGGCAGAGGAGGAACACATGTTTAAATGCCCTAAAGCAAAGAGGTCAATGAGTGTTCACTACAATCACCAAATAGAGTGGGGAGATGGAAGAGAAGGTCAGGCATGCGAAGATGAGACTCTTAAAGTGTCTAATCAAATTTAGGGTACCACGGTTTGTAATTACGATGTCTGTATATCCCATGAATTCTCACTGTATGTACAGTGGGACAGGTAATTGGGGTGCTGCACAATTAATTTATGTTTCATTATGATGGGTTTAAGAGATCCATAGATGGTGACTAAGTCGTTACGTGTAGTTGCATCCTGAGGACATTTCAGGAAGAGACAGGCTTGCACTAATATAGTGAGAAAGGAGCGTCCTGCCAGGATAACATAGGTGGCTGTTACTCTATTCACAGAAAAAACCAAATAGAATGATATGCCACAGGCAGAGACATGAAGAGGGGGATATTTGCATCTCTTAACCTTCAAATATCAGAATTCCTAATTCTTAGGCCTGTCTCCTTCAGGATTTCCACAAGCCCCTCTACCTCTCACTCCTGAGCCCTATGGATAAAACATGAGTTCTAGCACTCAACTTCCTGGTTCTCTAATGTTCCTACTCAGATGAAAGTGCACCGTTGACACCCCTGGTTCTGTAGATTTCTAGAGACATATCATGCAACCTGTCATTGGCCACTACTGGATCATCCAGTTCATACAACAGCTATCTCACTGTCTCACTGTCTCACTCTCCCTTTCTCTGTCTCTCTCTTTGTCTCTCTGTCTCTGTCTTTCTCTCTTTCTCTCTCTATCTCTGCCTTTATCTCTCTCTGTTTCTCTCTCCCTCCCTCTTTCTGTTTCTATCTCTCTCTATCTCTTTCTTTCTCACTTGTGTTGCTTCAGATAATACTGACAAATATAGATCGTGTGTTGATTTAAAAATAACAGGCAAAAAGTGGTATATAGTAGAGTGGTAGCTCACTGGAAATTTAATAATCAGTACATGGTGTACATTGTTAAAGAAAATGTAACTAAGGCGACTGTTGGTACTTTTAAATTGAATATGCATGCAGATCACCCAAAGATCTTTTTAGAACACAGATAAGAATTCACTACTAGGATGGTTATAATAATATCATGTATATTGCTGTCTTCATAGTAGTTATTCAGAGGACAAGACGCAGACCTAATATCTTGTCTAAACAATAGTAATACAAACTTTTATTCTCAATGAGTGAGGATAAGGTAGCTGTATATCCTAACTCTTCTGTGTATACATATATACATTTTTTTTTCTTTTCAAAGTTTCTAACACTAGGATAAAATATCATACCATTTCTTATTAGTAGATTGTAAGCACATGGTGAATCATAAAACAAAAAGTCTAATTAAACAATTCAAAAATTAATTAAATATTAATTAAAAATAAATATTTCAAAACAACGTTCCAAAATTCAAATCAAATCATGAGTCCAACTTAGAGGCCAGAATGTTGTGCATCATATGTATGAATCTGTAATGAATTCAGAGTACTTACATAGTATTTGAATAGGTGAATATATACAAAAATATCAACTAAGAAAATGTCCCATGGTAGTAAAGAATTAAACATGGTAGTAAGAATAAAACATAACATAAGTACTGGAACTGAACATATAGACTAGAACTTCTAATAGTTTGTGGATAGGATGTCACACAAAGTTCTAGTATGTCACGGACATGTACAGTGTCCATGGCGGTTACTGGTGGCTGGGTGTCACTTGTGGGACTGATCTACTGCTATTTCCTTGCTATCCACTCTGTAGAACCAGACAAAATCATGACCCATAGGGTGCAGGAGAAGTGCATTTGTCGAATGTGCTGATGGAAATATTCTACTGCTCTATACAAAATAGTTGAAAGACTGCTGTTGTACACCTCTTTTTTTTTCTGTGTTTAATTGTTTGTCCTATTTAGTGGGTTCTTTTCATTCTCCTTCACGGTGGTCATTTTGATCCCTCTCTAGAATATCTTTTAGTGAATTGTGCAGGGTTGGCTTTGTCATGAAATTCTTTCGTTGTTCTTTGTCCTGGAAGTATTTCACTTCTCTGCTCAACTTGAAAGAGAGTTTTGTAGGGATTTGGCCTGGGATTTGTTTTCTTACAAGACTTGAACTACTTTGCTCCATACTCCTCTTGGCTTGATGGTTTGTAAAGAGAAATCTGCTATTATGCTAATGGTTTTCCTTTAAATGTGATCTGTTTCTTCTCTCTAGCAGCTTTTAGTATACTGCTCCTATGCTGAATTTCTGGAATCTTGATTATATGTTTGGGTGTGATTTTAATGGGATTGATTTTATTTGGAGTTCTATACGTTTATGTTACCTGAATGTCAAATTGTCCTCCATACTTGATAAGTTTTCTCCTAGTATTTCTGCCCATATTGCTTTTGTATGATTTATACATACCCCTTCTTTCTCACTGATACCTATTAGTCTTACATTCTTTATCTTTGCATCATCTTGTAGATATTTAATTATTTTTTCTTGCATGCCAGTTGTTTTTAAGAGATCTTTTTGTACCTCTTCAGTAGTTGCAATAGTGTTTTTAAGGTATGAAAGTGTATTTTCACCTTCTTTGATATGATTTTGCAAGTTTGCGATTGACGTTTTCATTTCCCATATAGCACTTTGAATCTGCTTTATACATTAAATTACTTTCCACTATTGCTCATCAAGAATTCCATCATTATTTTCTATTTTTTAATCAGTGTCTTCTTTAGAAGCTCTAATACTTCTATTATACTTTTTTTTTTTTTACTTCAGAAATTATTTCTGATCTGATTTCATCTATACCTTTCTGCAGTTGGTTCTTTAATTCAGATGCTATTATTTCAGAGATTTCAAACGTGTGATTTCCAATTTTTTCTATCCTATTATTTCCTGAACTTGTTCTGGGTGGGCTCGGAGCTTGAGAGCACATTTTTCTCCTTCTCTTTGTTAATTTTTATAGCCCCGCTCTCTGACCTTTGGTGTAGAGCTTTGGTAGAGTTCTTACCTTAGCACCAGTTTTGGATCTACCAGGTTTAAACTCTACCAGGATGTGACTTGGATCTGGCTGCTGAGCTCCAATTCTTCCTGCTGCAACCCATAGAGGTGAACCTAGTTTGCCACTCTGGCAAGATGTTCTGCTCCTGCATCAGCTGGATGGATCTTGTCTCTAGTCTCTCTGCAGGGATTTCTGCAGCAGTTTTCCATAACTGGGCCTCTTTGATGGATGAAGTTCCACTCACTTGCTGGACTTTGTTGCCCGGTCACATGAGCTTCCGACAGGCCCTGGGATGTCTCATTCATGTGATGGGCCTTGTTGTTGGGTCAAATAAGCTTTGGGCAGGCCCTGGGAGGCCTCACTGACACACCAGGCCTGGTTTCTGGGTCAAATAGTTTTCAGAAGACAGAGAACAATCTCATTCATATCTGTATTTCTCTAGTTTTAATAGATATATGCTATGTTTTAAAAGTTAGAAATGCTTTGCTTTACTTCTAGAAATATTCTTATGAATTGAACTGTACCTAGCAGAGGTTATTAGTGCATACAGGTACAGCAAAGAGATAAGCAAGTCAGCTCTAGGGTATGCACCAGCAATTTCATTATCTTTTATGAGCTTTTCTAAATAAGAAACATTGAAATTTAGACTTAAAAATATTAAGTTGTAAAATTAGTTCTTCATAAGACAATTCAAACATATAAATATCTGGGAGTAATAAAATCAAGACAGTTATTAATTCATTTTTTACATAAGTACTCTCTATCAATTCTATTTAAAAATTAGTAGAGGAATTTTTCATTTCTTTCAATGCACAAGGCAGGCTCCATACCTTCTGGCATGAATTTCAGTCAAAAACAGCATATAGTTTGTCTACCTAAAACAGGATCAATCATCCTTAATTGCCTGATATGCCTAATCAGAAAGAAACACTTTGATTTATTAATAGGTCTCCAGAGAGCAAATTAGCTTCCTTAACAGTTATTCCCATGTTCTGCATCACAGTGCAAATATCTTTCCCCTACTATCTTTTTGTTTGGCATTGATCAACAAATCCTGTAAAGCCAAGAAAATAGTTACACTTCAGCTATGGGTCTAGTAACAACTGTAGAACTATAAATGTTGCAGTTGTGATTCAACCCAACATTACGACATGCTTTTGTTGAGAAAGAGGGAATACCAGAGAATTCAATCAATACACATAAATTTTTATCATACACTGCTGCTGGACTCAAGTATAACAGCCTTAGTTATGGGCTCCCTGGCCTCTGAAAGCTATACTCAGCCTGTCTTTGATATTCTAAATTGAGCTCTCTTCACAAAAGTAATCTCCCACATGTTTTCTCATAGAGTAAATCCTAGATACTTACTGGATTAAGAGTATAAAAAGGAAATATTCCCTACCAGGCCTGGCTGCTGGGTCAAATAGTTTCCAGCAGACAGAGGACAGTCTCA
>PVJA010016022.1:0-44262 GCA_004027025.1 Myocastor coypus
GCTCCCTTTTTTTTTTTTTTTTTTTTTTTTTTTTTTTTGCTGTACCAGGGCTTGAACTCAGGACCCTGTGCTTGCCAGGCAAGCACTTATTCCACCGAGGTATCTCCCTGGCCCTTCCTGTGCAGCAAGGACTTGTAGTGACCCTTTTGTCGCAGCCTCCCCAGTGCTGGGATTGCAGCCATGCACTACCATGCCGTTTCAGTGACTGGCGTGATGCACCCAGAGTTTCAGAGGCCAGGACCGCATGCAGTGTCAGGGATCGAGCCAGGCAGGCGCTTAGACTGTGAAGCTATCTCCCCAGCTCGACTTTCCTTTTTCATAGCTGTACTGGGGATGGAATCCAGGTCTAACGCTAAGGAAGTTATAGCCCTTTCCCTATAGCTTCCTTAAAAAAAAAAAAAAAAAAAAAAGCCGGGCGTGGTGGCGCATGCCTGTAATCCCAGCACTCAGGAGCCTGAGGCAGGAGGATCGATGTGAGTTCGAGACCAACCTGGGCTACAACAGTGAGCTCAAGGCCAGCCTGAACTGCATAGCGACACCCTGTCTCAAAAAGAAAAAAGAAAAAAGAAAAAAAGATAGCAGGTTTAGCAAGGAAGTGATATCATTGGTTTACATTTCCACAGCTTCTGTATATCCTGGGGTATTTTAAGATTATACAAAGTGTTTATCCTACACAGGGCTTTATGTTCGGTTTTGTTTTATTTTCTTGAGACAGGGTCTTCTTATGCATTTCAGGCTGGCTTTGAATACACGTGGATTCACCTGCTTCATCCTCCATAGGGCTGGGCATGTGCCCAGTTACTGAAGAGCACGCTACCCTGCCTACCAACTGAGCATGTCCTGACTACTTGTAAGACACTCTTGACCCTGGAGCCTCTCATCCCACTTTCTGGAGTCCAAGAATAAGCCCTGGCAGTGGTACCAAGAGCATTCCCTTCATCCACACCTGCTGCCCACCCTTCCCTCCAACCTCCATCCTCTCATCACCTGGTGCCATGGAAGGCCCTGGCACAGGGCCTTTGCTGCTCTGGCACAGGGCCTTTGCTGCTCTTGCCCCTGTCAGATACCATCATCATCTTCTCTCGCCATGCAGGGGAGTGCCCACTCGTTGGCCAAACATCTTATCTTGGGTGTCACTCTCCCTCCCTGAGGGTGAGAGACTTATGAGACCAGTGCCGGGGGGTGGAGGTGGGGTGTGGGGCTCAAGGCGGACCCTCAGTGCTTGTCCTGAGACCTGGAGAGCACGAGGGCCGGCCCTTTCGACTTGTCTGCGATTGTGAAGCGTCAGTAGCTTGCGTGGTCTCCTGAGCACTCGGGCACCAGCCTCAGCGAGGTGCCTAGAAAGCAATCTAAGGGTTGCTGGGGGCCACGTGGGGACCAGCCCTCATTTTCCCTTCTCCTTACCCATACTGGAGGGGCTCTGAGTCCCCGGTGCCCTTCCCAGGGTCCTTGCCAATTTCTGGCTGACATCGGTGTTTGCCTAAGCCCCCTCAGTCCTTTATGGGTGAGAAGGGAAGGAAATAGGAAGTGGCACACTGAGCAACACCCGGCGCGCTTCCTGGTGGCACCAAGGGCTGCCCTGTTTGCCAGCTAGTGTTACCAGATGCTGCAGAAGAAAGGTAGATGACCAGTCTGGCCACACGGGGCCGCCCTATGCCCATGGGTGGCCTGCTTGACATCACCTGGAAGGGCAGAGGCATGCTGGTCAGCGCAGGGGCTGGACCCACGGATATCACCCACGCCACCCCGGGTGCACCAGCATTGCCTCATTTTGCAAATGAGGATGTGGCTCCAAATTCTGCAGATATGCCCAGGGTACAAGGAATTGCTACCTGCACTAAGTTCATACTTTTGTGCATGGTTCCTCCTGAAAAAGATTACTGAGTGGTTAGGATATGTTTAGCAAGGACAGGGAGTCCCTCTTTTAGGCAAGGAGCAGAGCACCTCTCCTAACAAGACGGTGACCTTCTAACCTGCAGTGACCCTTCCTTGCTGGCCTGGCCCTAGGGTCCGGCTCTGGCGTTCATCCTGAGCCAATTGGAGTAGTTTATCTCAGGAAAGGCATTGAGACACTGGGAATTGCATGTTGGTCATGAGGGACAAGAATGTGGGATCTTCGGCTTGGGACATATTTCTGTACCCTGCAGGCCACCCTGCTTTCCAGGCATGAGGTTTCTTTGGTTTTGACTTTTTTTTTTTTTTTTTCAGGTACTTAATTTTTTTTTTTAGATTTCCCCTATTACATCACAGAGCAGAGATAACTAAATAAGTTAGAAAAATGAAAAAGCAAGGCAGTAGAGTATGGAAATACTGGGACAGACTGGCCATCAGGATTGCACGGGTTGAATGGGTGACATGGGCCACAGGGGAGGTGTCACTTCTCTGCAGCCAGACCACCGTCCCCTGAACCCTGCTCAGCGCTGTCTCCCCTCAGCACATCGCTGTCCCTGCTTTTTTTTTTTTTTAATTTATTCATTTTATGTTGTGGCCAGCTCAGCCTGCCCTGGAGGAGGGGCTGGTGCAGTGTGTGGTGCTAGGGATTGAACCGTGGTCCCTGTGGTTGCCTAAGTTTGCCTAAGGAGGTGCTTTAGACCGCTGAGCTATCTCTCCAGCCCCTGTCCCTGCTTTGTACCAGCCTGGCTCCTAATTACACACGTCCTGAACTTGCGAGAGGCATTTCCAGAGTGGGACATGACATCTGCTGGGTCCTGCTGGTCGAGGTTCCAGCTCTGCCTCACCCCAGTGCTACTGGGTTTCTCTGAATTGCAGCTGAAACCGGATACAGTATTTGCACAAGCAGCCACAGAGATGTGGTAAATCCAGCTCTTCAGTCGTCATTTCCTGGGGGTTAGGAGATCAGGCAGAGTGCCAGGCCCCTACCCAACTCCTGCCATCTGATCTCTGCCAAGGAAGCAGGTGCCACTGCCCAGGTGTGGGAGATGGTGGGCTCTCAATCACTCTTGATCTGGGCCCAGATGCCCTGAAACACCAAACTTTCCTGGGGTTCCTGAAGCACTGGCTTTAGCTCAGGGTCAGTGGTCTTGGAGTCCAAAGGCTGATCTTAGGGCAAGAGGCATGCAGCATGGGAGTAGGAAACAGCCGGCTTGGAAGGAAGAGGCTGTGCAGGGTCCACGTCCACCAGAGAAGGATCCAGGGAAACCTCTGAAATTGTTCCAGACCTTGCCCTGAGTTTGTTCTAAATACATAAGGAAATGGATGGGGGACACCTCATAGTTCACTTGTTCTCAGATCTGTAAAGACCCCAGGAGGACCCCAGCTGTGGTCCCCACCACCCACCACTTGTGCCCACACTGGCAGCCCTCGCCAGCCTCCAGGTGGCCCTTCCCCCTACCAGCCTCACAGACAGCTGGTCAGAGCAGGTGCTTAGGCAGGGCTCAGGGAAGGGCAAGGAACCCGCTCTCCCCATGGGGCTCTAAACCCACAAGCCTGGCGTCCTATGTGAAAGCCCTCCAGACACAGTTGCTGGGTCTCCAGTGGGAACTGCCTCAGAAAGGGAGGCCAAGTGAGGTCCTGGCCATCCAAGAACAGAGAACCACACAGCCGAGAGCCCCAGGGTTGCATTCTGAGTCATCAGGGCCCGAGGCAAGGCTTGGTAGGAATGGGGAGGAGCAGCCCTCAGCACACACCCTGTCAGGAGGGGCTCATGAGGTAGACTGCTTGTAGGGGGATGAATATAAACAGATGCTGCTTTGGGGCTGTGATGTCCTGGTTCCTCTCCTGGCATAGCCAAGTGGCTTCCTGCAGGCCACTGGTGGGGCAGATGTCCTTGCTTTCTGTGCCAGGTGGACTCCAGCCTCTGAATCAGGGGCCTCGAGGTCAGAATGCAGCCCCATCCGGGCTGCTCTACACTTGGTGAGCAGTGATGACCAGCCTTGTAGAGCTTTCAGTGATGTGAGCAGCCTGCTGTGGCAGACACGCTCAAGTTTTGCTGCCACTGCCCTAGGCCTCGGTCAACTCCTGGGACATGCTCCAGCTGCAGAGGCCCTCCCAGGGGTTGGCCAGGGCCTGCATTTGGGGTGTAGCCACCTTGCCTCTGCGGATCCGAGACCCAAGGTTCACATGTGTGACTCTGTCCTTGGTGTGGCACATGCACCCATAGGAGGTGGGTTGCTACAGGCCCAGTGCACACGGCCCAGAGGGCAGGAGCTGGACCAGTGCACCAAGAGCCGTGACCCACAAGCACGTCTGGCCGTGCCCCGCCTCGAACATACTCGAGGCCACTGCCATTGCCACTGCCCAGCACACGTGCATCCCATGTACGTGCATACTACAGCATTACATATGCACACATACAGTCACGTATCTGCAGCCACACAGTGTCACATACGGTAGCAGATGGATAGCCATGTGTCACACATATGTGTACAGTGCCATGTGTAAATGACAACACATGCACACAACAGCCGCTGCTTCTTTCTACACCTGTTTGTGCCAGGGGACAGTCTTTCTGCCTCCGCAAGGAACCAAGCACCTTGCATACAGATGAATTTGTGTGTGACACACACACACGAGTTTGTGCATGTGGGTGCATGTGTGGGAATGCTTGGAGTACCTGAAGCAGAAGAGCGGCTGTTAGCTGGGCGTGGTGGCTCACGCCTGTAATCCCAGCACTTGGGAGGCTGAGGCAGGAGGATTGTTGTGAGTTCGAGACCAGCCTGGGCTACAAAAGTGAGCTCAAAGCCAGCCTGAACTGCACAGTGAGACCCTGTCTCAAAAAACCAAAAAAAAAAAAAAAAAGAAGAGCGGCTGTTGCTATCACCACCCTAGCGAGCAGGAGGAAGGCCAGATCATCCATAGCCCCCAGGCATAGCCTGGGGAGGGCAGCCGGGGCCAGATGGGAATCTGCCTGGGCCTGTGAATTGACTTCCGCGGACAGGCCCTTCCCAGGTATTTCCGGCCTCCTGGTAGTAGATGTGACTGAGTATGAGCCCCCAGCTTGAAGGGATCTCTGCAGCGTTTTAGGCAGATTGCCCTGTCCCTGACTGACAATAGGAACCCACCAGTGCCAGGTGCATGGAGCTGTCCCTCTGACTGCACCACCTTGGCTGGGAACCTGGAGGGCTCCAAACAAGGAACCGGGCCACCCAGCCAGTGGCCCAGAGGCGACAGAGCCAGTCATCAGGAAGCCACCTTCCTGACTCCTCTGCGGTGACTCACAGTGTGGACGGCAGGAGCTGCACAGCGCGCCTTCTGACTCAGGGAGGAAGTGGGCTCACTGAGCCTCTGGAGCAAGCACTGAAATCTTGATGTAAGTCTGTGGCTTCTGACACGACTTCCTGAGGCTCTGCAGGGCCTTAGCCAGGGAGCACAGAGCAAAGCGGACCCCACAGGGGAGGGCAGCTGTGTCTGTGTGTGGGGGGTGGGGTTTCAGTCCATCCTACCAGGCTCTGCCCCAGTGGCCTATGTGGGTGTGCAAAGCAACGTGGCTGAGTGTGGAAGCCAGCAGACCACAGGCCTAGAGCCCACCCCAGCACTGGGAGCTTCCTGGTCACATCAACGCTAATGAGCTGCATCCAAGAAGGCAGCAGCCAGGTTCCAGGCCCAAGGGGAATCAGGCTTACAGCAGCCAGCCAAGCCCAGGCCCCGCTGTACCTAAATGTTGGCCCCAAATTTCCAGGGCAAAGCTGACAACTGTGAGGTAGGGTGGGGCACTCGGCTGGTCCCCCTGTGTCCTCACATCTTTTCAGCAGAACAGCTCAGCACGCACAAGCAGATAGAACTCGCCTGGGGCTCCTGTCGGGGGCATTTTCTTCAGATTCTGGGGTGGTTGTCATTCCAAAGCCACACAGCCAGCCACAATGGTCCTGCCACCGAGTACTGTGGCTCCAAGCCCCAGACACTGCACACACTGAGGCTTCATGCGCTCACAAATGCAGCTGATGAGCCACGCAGGGCAGGAGGAACATTCAGTCTCTATTCAAACTGATTTCCATGGTAGAACGACTCTGTAGTAACTGTCAGCAGGAATTTCTGGGACAAGTACCTCCAGAGCACCCCAACTCCACCATGCCCCCTCTAAGCCTCTGGATAGGACAGCGCAGGACTGTGCAGAAGAAGCCCTGGCTGGTGGAGGCTTCAGGCAGGTTCAAGACTGGGGTTTGGCTGCCTCAAGGTGAGCACCCCCTGGACACCCCTGGCACTCCTCAGGCCCAGGTCTCATCAGCTCCTCAATCCGCTGGTCCTTCAGCTGTACCAGGCTCTCCAGCCTCACCACCTTCATCTGCAAAATCTTCAAAGAGAAAAAAAAGCATACAGGCTTGAAGAACTTCCGCTCAGCAGACCAGGCTAGACGTGCCTCTGTGAGCCTGCAGGCTCCCTGCATCCACAGCCAGCATACATGCCCATGTCCTGACCGCCTTCCTGGGGTCCCTCACGCGGTGCCAAATGAGAAAGGCCAGGCGGCTGAGGATGTGCAGCGACACCCTCCTCACCATGTGACCAGCCCACAGATCCCAGCCTGCTGCCCACGACCACGTAATCCCCCCAGGAGTCCTCTTGGTGTCTCTGACCCCAGTGGGTAGCTCGTTAATGGTCAGGCAGATCGCACTCAATTGTTTCAAGCCTTAAATGGCAGGCTAAGCTTACGAAACGTTTCTTTTTTTTTTTTTTTTTTTGTCTTTTTGAGACAGGGTCTCACCATGCAGTTCAGGCTGGCCTTGAGCTCACTTTTTGTAGCCCAGGCTGGTCTCGAACTCTCACCGATCCTCCTGCCTCAGCCTCCCGAGTGCTGGGATTACAGGCGCGCGCCACCACACCCGGCTCGAAACGTTTCTTATGAAACGAAATCGTTATGATTCTTCACTCAGAGTACGAGGGCCAGACCCAGAGCTGGGACAGCAAGGGCCGCGGATGACCAGAGGAGCCAAGCAACTTCGCGTCTTCTTGTAGCTTCCTCTTTGCTGCCCTTTGGCAAGTCCCAAGCCGCACAATGATATCACCTTCCTGTACTCCCGAGGTGACAACTCATCAAGATTCGGATGTCCATTCAGCACTTCCTGCAGACCCTTTGGCCCTGGGGTCCGCCTAGCATGCACTGCCTGCTGCCTCACACTGTCAAGGCAGGGGAGAGGCAAGAGCTGGTAAAGGGCTTCCTGCCTGCAAGAACTTCAGGGCCCCTGGGGACAGAGCAGAGTGGAAGCGTGCACCGTGTAAAATGAGGGGTGCTTCACAAACCCAGATGCATCCCGCAGAACCAGGTGTGCCCCACAAGCGTGCTCCTGAGAGCCCCATTGGTGCTTCCCAAGATCCAGGACTATGGCTAAGCCACTTCCCCACAATGCCTGCGGATGGGGAAGCTCTCAAGGTGGCACCTCCACCCTGCTCACCTCCCAGGGGCCTGTCCAGTAGGAAAGCACCTTCTCTCCTGGACCCAGGCCCAGGCCACACTGCCAGCGCTCATAGCTGTGCCTGGGAGCTGTCTGCAGCCCTGACATGTAGACCTCAGACTGATAAGCCAGTAAGACACTGAATGTGTTGTGGAGGACAACATTATCTTTTTATTTTCTAAATAATTACACTATATGAAAATAAACTGTACATTGACTCCAACCCACACTTCCTCTTCCCCACCCTCAAAGGCACTGCGGGGAGGTTGCTCAGCCAGTCATGGGTCTTGGGAAGCACTGTGTAGCCTGGGGCTCTTCAGGAGCTCTGGTAAGGGGCACCGCTGGTTGGGTCTGGTACCCAGCACCAGACCCCAAGTTGGAGCCAGCACCACAGGAATTCAGCAGACAGTGGGACTGTAGCTGTGAACGAGGGCTGGCGCAAGCAGAAACAGTGTGTTTTTCTTTGCTCCCAGTTCTGCAGACCACAGCAGAAGGGATAGCAGACAGGCCCTACCTGGACTGTCTGTTGCAGAATGACCAGCGCCTGCTCCTTGCCCTCCAGCAGCCGTTGGACGCTGGCTAGGTGCTCCCAGGCCTCATTAGGTGGGTCTCCACTGAAAGAGAGACACCAGCCTTTAGTGTATCAGATGGGGAACAGGGACCATGGGTGAAGGAGGAGCGGAGAGATTGCCCACCGTCCACAAGCAGAGCAGTCTGTCTTCTCCAGAGCTCTCTGGTTCTGAAGAGTCTTCACAGTGGAGGGATCTGGTGAACTTGGCAGGCCTGCTTGACAAACGGACACCATCAGCTCAGGGGCTCTGCTTCGAAGAGGCACAGTGGGTTGGGCTGGGGGTTGGCCTGGCTAGGTCAAGTGGACTCAAGTGTCACCATATCTCTGTGTAGTCCCAGCCAGATTCCAGGGCCATCTGGGTGCTGGTGCAGCCAGGGAGCCCAGTTACTTTCCTCAGAGGCTGGCTGGCCACTGGGTCTTACGTGCACTTGAGCACACTGGCTGTCCTTTGCAAGTGCGTGAACCCACAGACATTCCATGTGCAGTCATGTGGTGATGTGGTGATTCCCCTCACAGATGGACCGAAAGGGCTGCGACAGGTGGAGCTGGTCTCCATCAGGGGTTGGGATCTTACCAGTATGCGTGTAGGCGGGCAGCTCCTCCCACGCTTGGCCAGCATTTACACAGGTGAGTCCAGGATCCTGCAGGTTTGAAAGGTTGGCAGGCAAAGCTAAGGGGAGTAAACATGCCTGCCTGGAGCTCCCTCCCAGTGATTACTGGGAGTGGGAGAGTGGTCAGCAAGCGCACTAGGGAAGGTGGGGCAGGGCTGGTTTAGCACGTACCGTCGTGCTGGGTGAGGCCGCGTGAACCGTGCCAGCCTCCACCTTCTCTCTCAGTGCACAGAGGATGGGCACGATGGCCCCGGGCACGCTGGCTACCACCTTGTGGATGTCTGCCTCTGAGACACAGAAGTGCAGCTTGTGGAAGACTTTCCTGCAAGAGAGGCAGGGACACACCCCTGAGAGCAGTGCCCCCAAGAGTGAGGCCCTGGGCCATGGGACAGGGCCTGATTTCCTCACGCTACAGCCCTTTCTTGCCCTGTACCCATGAGGCCATTCATTTCAGTGTCCCATTAGAGGATCACAGGAAGAGCAGGGCCCCGTGCCAACAGGACAAGTGTCTCAGGGACTCTACAGTGGCCCCCAACTCCTTGCTGGGCAGCTTTCCTCTGCTTTCTGAGAAGCCCTGCTGGTCCATGTCACCAGTACCTAAAGTGTGACCTTTCCTAAGTTTCTTCAGGGCCACCACCGACTGTGGCTGGCCTGCTCAACCCTCTGATCCGTCCCCCCCCTCCTCTCTCAGCACACTCAGATTGGAGCTCCGCCAGCTTTGTCCAGGTCTGTCCTGCAGTGCCTCTAACTGCCACCTTGGCGGGAGGGCCTGTTCTCAGCATGGCCTCCAGGATTCCTGGTCTGCACTGAGGGCTCTGGGGCTCGCCCCCTCGTTGCATCCTCCTCCCGACTCCTCAGGGCCCTCTCTGCTTCCCTTCTGTCACAGGCCTGTGCCACTGGGCTGGTTGCTCTTCAAATCACTCATCAGACCTGACACTGGTAGTATTTTGTTATTTGCTTTCTAACCACAGAGACTCTCCAGGATGAGTCTTCTGTGCGGGCAGAAAGCCTGGCTCCCTCTTTAGTGCTCCTCGGGGAGCGGGCCTACACGGACAGGCTGTCCCGGCAGGAGCCTCAGCCTTGCCTGTTGAGAAGGCTCCAGTTACTGAGCTTCTGGTCCGTGTTGCAGGCAGGGATGTAGCTGTGCAGGTCCACGAGGCGTGGGTGGAAGTGTTTCACAATCTCCGCCACCAGCACTGTGGGAGGGGAGGGTGAGCCTGGCTGTCCACCTAAGTCCCTCCGCTGCCCAATGTGGCCCCTGGCGTCCTGCCGGGCACGCGGGGGAGGTACAACCTGGGCCCTGGGATGGGAGGCTCGGACGCAATTAGTCCTCCTCCAAGTGCTAGAAGCAGCGGCTGCAGGAGTGCCCAAGCCACAGCAGTCTTTACTTTCCCCTGGGAGTAAAGCGGGCCGGACCTAAAAGGACCCCTTATTCCCCAGCCTTTGCTGCCCAGTGCTCCGCAGACTCCCGTCCAGCGCGCCCTCCCCGGGAGCTGGCCCCGCTCGCACCGCCATCGCTGAAATCTCGAGCCAGGTGCCGCTTGGGGCGGCTGAGCGGGAGCCTGTCCAGCCAGGCGCAGAGGCTGTGCAGCAGCGACGACGGAGAGGAGGAAGCTGGGCTCAGCCTGGAGGCACCCGGCATGACCAGAGTGTGCCGAGCGTTGCTGGGAGACCAAAGCCGGAAGGGGCGGGGCGGGGCACGCGAAGCGCGAGGGGCGCTGGGACCCTAGGGGCGGGGTAAGGATGGCAAAGCACCCCGGAATGCTTACTAAACTCTACAGGGAAAGAAAGGTAAAGGTCGGTCGATATAATAAATCTATCCTGCCCTTTAAAACGTGGTCAGTAGTTTATTGATAAAATACAAAGCGTTATAATTACTGGATTTCATCCCCTGAGATTTCGGGCCAGCAGCCGTCTGCCCTGACCCCGTAATGACCGTGATTCCAGAAAAGCAGTCATTCCTTCTTAAGTCATGGGCTTGCTTGGTGGAGTCATTGCAGATACAGTTCATTTATTGACACCCCCTTACAGGAAACCACCAGAGATATCCTGTCCTTGAAGGAGTCATGGGGAGGTCAAGCCCGAGAGCAGGCACCGTGGTGGCTGAGAAGACAGTTCAGGGCCGCCTGAGCACGCGGGTGGTGTGGGGCTGCGTTCGGTAGCTGTCTGGGACAGTAGCACCCCTCTTCCTCCAACACACACTGCAGGTGACCTCAAATCCCAACCTAGGCACTGCAGACATGGCAGGCTGAACATGGCCAGCACAGGTGAGCAGGGATTGGTCTTGAGCGGTGGGCCTGGCCCAGCTGGACAGCAAGAGCCTCTGTCGAATGCAGTCCTGAGGTCAGAGGAGCAGCTGAGGGGCCAGCCCTGAGTCCTGAGTTGAGGCTTTGGTGGCAACCCTGAGAGGCTGAAGAGCGTGGCCGCAGGACCATTCTGAGGCTACTTCACTCTTCCTGGGGCTCATCAATGCAGGCTGTGGTGTCCTGCCCAGTCACCTTCTTTAGACTGGGGATTCAGGGCAACCTTCGGGCCTTCAAGTTCCTTGGAGGAGAAAAGGTCAAGTGACGTTAAACATCACCTGCCACAAAGGGTATGACTGAACATTCCCATCGATGCTTCTCAAAATTTAGATTCTTGGTATAGCCAAGATGGCCCTATCCACATAAAGATTATAGCTGTGATAGCCAAAATTATTTTTTTTTCCCCTTGCTGGGTGGTCAAGGGCAAGTCTAAGCAAGACCTGTATAACAAAACATTCATTTTTTTGATTGCCAAAATATTAATAGCTAATAGTACATAGATTTTGTTATTTATTCTAGGAGGGGAAAAAGTTAAAATTGACAGTTAGTGGAAGTAACAATCACTGAAAAGTCCTCTGACAGACTATAAAGCAGAGATTACAATAGTCCTATGACTGACTTTTTCTTTTTTGCTGTCTTCAGATAACCATTAAAGTTTACCAGCCAGTCATCTCCAGGAGCCAGTCCAGGGCAGTGCTACAGGTACGGTGGGGTAGCCCCTGCATAGGCAGAACCCACCTGGTGTGTGCAAAGGGGCTCACCTGAGGCATTGCGGGTGTGATTCCTCACGCCCCGGGCTTCACTGGTGGCATCGGAGGTGCAAAGGCTGGCTTGGGGGCCTGGGAGGGAGCACACACGGATGAAGGATTGCACTACCAAGGTGGGGTCCCCATGCTCCTGAGGGACGCTCTCCAGGGCCGCCCTCTCCCACAGGATAAAACCCAGGATGGTGGTGGATGATTTTTTTTTTTTTTTTTTTGTGGGACTGGGGTTCAAACTCACGACCTTGCACTTGCCCAGCAGGCACTTGTGCCTCGGAGCTATCTCCCCAGCTCCACTGGTGGATGATTTTTGAACCCAGCACTCTATAGAGGCTGAAGCAGGAGGACCACCGTAAGTGGGAGGGCAGCCTGGGCTCCAAAGTGACTTTGAGACCATGTTGGACTATATAGTGAGACCCAGTCTCAAGAGAACAACAGAACAGAATGGACTTGGCCGAGCTCCTCCCCTCCCTCACCCCCTACCCCCCTCGGCTGACTGCTCTACCCCACTGCACAGCCTCGTCTGTATCCATTCCAAATACCCCTTGAGCACAGCGCGGTGACTCGTGACCATAATACTAGCAGGGGGGAGGCTGAGGCAGGAGGAGCATTTCAAATCTGAGCCCAGCCTGAACTACACAATAAGACTATTTCCAAAAACAAAACACCATCCTGAAATGCTTTTCCTGTTTGATTTGGTTTGTTTTGTAATAGGGACTGAATCTATCACCACACTGAGCTACATCCTCACCCCCTTTTCAAATTTTTGAGACAGGTTCTCACTGTCACTAAGTTGCCGAGGCTGGGTTTGAACTTAGATCCTCCTGCCTCAGGCTTTCTTAGTGTAGGGATTATAGGTGAAAGGTCTTTGAATTGCCAGCATGTGGGTCTTTATGAGAAGCTCGAAAGCAAGAATTAACTATAACTAAATATGCATTATTTCATGTTATCCCTCCCAGGGTGGGCTCCTGGGCCATGCGTGCTGCAGGCGGCAGTCCCTGGGTGACCGAGTACTACTGGGTGTCAGCCAATCGGGGAGGGCCAGCAGAGCCCTTCCCTCCCCAGCCCAGTCAGCGTGGCCACAGGCTCTGCCTGGCCTTGCTTCTGGCCTGGCTTGTCCAAGTGCTTGGCTAGAAATCTCTTTCTGCCCTACCCCAATGCTGCCTGTCAAGACCTCTGGCAGGATTATTTTTGCAACTCAGAAGTAGGTCTTTAATTAGCAAAAAATAAAACACTAAGAAAGGAAGGAGAAAAATAGAAAATCATGATTACCAAACAACACAGTAATAATTGTCGGAGACCAAAATCATCAATAGATGTTAAAGCAAGCCAATCACATTTTAAAGAGAGGTAGGACCTTGAGACCCAACATGTTCACTAACCACAAAAACACCATCAGCAGGCCAGGTGCAACACCCCTGTGACGAGACAGGAAGTACCACCACCTACTTGAGGGCCATACCCTTGGAGGGACACTTCCCACACTATTCCTGCCCAAAACACACAGCTTCCATCCACTCAAGATAAGAGGCAAACCTAAACTTGAGGGACCCTGGACAGAGCTGTGAGCCGGCATTTCCAAAGTGTAAGATGGCCCAGAGCCACGCAGGAAGGAGGCAGGCCTGACTTGCCGCAGACTCGTTAAGAGGCAAGGCGGCTGAGGCTGTGCACGTGCTAGTAATACAGAAGGGGTGAAGGTGAAGCGGCTGCAGGGACTCTGCTGCTTTCGCTCTTCCCTGAATCTAAAATTTGTTCAAAGTTAAAATTAACATCAACAAGCACCTCTTTGCCTAAGGCAGGGCAAGAGAGGGATGTTCATTCCTGAGTATCACAAAAGCCATCTTTGGAGAAACTTCCTCAAGCTCTACCTTTGTGACCTTTGGGTTTCCTAAATGACCACCACAAAAGAGAATAAAGGTCAGTGGAGGAACACGTCCAGCAACACAGCTCACCTGAACAGGCTGGGGCTTGGAGCTATACTAGACCCTGTGAGAGAGAGCCAAGGCCCATCCTGTGCCTGGAGTTGGCCTAACCAGGGTGGAGTGTGTAGAATCCCTCTTCAGCAGTCCAGCCACGGCCCTAGGGTGACTGTTCGGGGCACCACCCTTTTCTATGGACTCCTAGGCAAAGGTCCCATTGGGATACAGGGGTCTGGGGCAAGGAGCCTAGGGGGTGGGGAGTGCATGCTGAGAGCAGAGCCCCAACACTGTAAGGGAAGAGAGACCTTGGAGTGACCTGGCTTACAAGGCTCCAGTGGGTCACATTGTGAGAGATCTTTTCAGACCCCTGCAGCGCCTTCCCCAAGAGAAGCATCGTCACCATGAGGCTCACACGGTGATGGCGGCTGCTCCTGGGCGGGCAACGAGGCCACTCTCAGGGCTGAGTTTCCTTACCTGCTTGGGCTTCAGCTTTGGGAGAGGCTTGTTGGGTGGAGCGGGTCTGAGCTGATGGGGAGAGAGAAGGAGTGAGAACCCTGTAGACCAGCCTTGCCTATCCCAAGTCTCAGGAACACACTGGGCCTTCGCCATCCCACACAGCCTTGCTGAATCTCAGGTTCAGTGCAACGTCCTGGAAAGGCCAGGCTCACCCGCCTTCTCTGTGGCGTGACAGCTTCCTGGGGCCATTGGCTCCCAGGTCCCAGCCTGCAGGGCCCTGACTCTAGAACATCACAAGGCTGCTCACCTGGTCTGATGCCTTCTGAGTGTAGAAAGGAACTGGGACAGGTGGACTGGACATGGTGGCTGGAGGCTGCAGGGGTAAAGGCTCTCATGAGGCTGGGCTAAGGCTCCTACGCGCCTGCTCCCACCCTGGTGCGGGAACTGTGCTTTGTGCATCACGCACGCCGAGGGGGAGGGGAAATGAGACCCTCCCAACTAGGGTGTGCCCGGGCTCAAGCCCAGACACACGGCCATTGCTTTCTCAGCTGTGTGGGCACATGTCCCAGAGCAAGGAGGACAGCAAGGGTATCTTCTCCTCAGAGCCCCAAGTCAAGTTCGTACTCCAAATGGAGGTTCCCAGGAGGTAGCTCTTCACGTGCGGCTCTCACCGCAGCTATACTAGGACCCAGGCCAGGGCAGGGCACATAGGCTAATTTACAGTAAAGGGTTTGGGCCACATCCTGGGGCAGGAGGATAGGGGCCCTAAGGGCCCTGTCCCTGCAGCTCCATGAACCTGTCAGGGGACTTTGCTTACAGGTGGGGGTGGCCTCTTTGGGGTCCATGTTGGCTGGGTGGGTTGTGTGGTACAGATCAGCCCCAGAGGACTTGGAATCTTGCTTTTGCTTGGCAAACTGCTGCCTTCCTCATGGAACAGGGGGTTGGAGAGGCCTGTGGCGGGCTGGGGTGTCGAGCTCCTGCAGAGAAGAGGCGATGGTATCATTAGAGTTCGGGCTATGGACTCCAGTAGATCCACGAAGCTTCTGAGCCTCCAGCCATGGCCCTCTACTATGTGTGAAGCCTAAGTTGTTTAGCTTCTTCTGTATGAAGCAGTCAGTTTTCTTCCTCAAACAGTAACACAGACCATGTCCCAACAGCACAGGAAGGTGTGCACCCCCCCATACTGATATGTCACAACCAATACGTCCTCACCTTTTTTGGACAGGGCGCCACGCCTTTCGGTAGATAATGACTCCTGCCAGGATAACGATCGTCACAGCTGCCAGGAGCACCAGGGCCACCAATGCGCTAACTGGGAACCCCCCAGATGCTGTGGGACACATAGTTGTGTGTCAGCTGGGTGCTGAGTTAGGGGTGGGGGAGAGGATGGCCCTTCAGAGATGAAGCCTCCCACCCCCCCGCCATGCCCTTTGCCCCTGAGGGATCCTGCCCATGTCGCACTCATGGCCAAAAGCCCACAGGACCCCAGAGGAGGACCCAGGATGTTACACCAGTGCTCCCTGTTCTCCAGAATTAAGCTGAAACACACAGTGGTGAGGGGCCTCTGGCTCACAGGGCCGTGGGTATGGCCAAGCCAGGACTTTAAGGCTGTAGTACTGCGAACAGCCACAGTCATGGGCCACCGAGGAGGAAGACACTGTGGGAGCCGGTAACCCTGGGTTCCTGGGCCATAAGGGGACCAGACGCCTTGGCTGAAGGCTACCAGTCTGGCTTTGGGCTGGGCACTATCCTTAAGCATCTCTGGGAGGTAGGGACATTGGCTGTCTCCTGGCTGTCCTTGGGTCAGGTACCCAAGGTGGCAAACTCTCCTGACTGTCAGCTCTTGTGGATGTCAGGCACAGGCTCTGAACTTGGACCTGGATACATCATGATGGCCCTGTACACTTGGGCACTGTAGGCCTGAGAAAGCCCAGGATAACCTGATGCCACCTACCTCTGTACACATCTGTCAGCAGCTCTGCACAGTAAGGAGGGGCCCAGCCCGGGTGGCAGTGACACTCACTCTTGTGGTTGCATACCTGCAAGGATAGCCAGACCTTAGGGACAGGCACCCAGGGGTAGTGGCTTACACTTGCAGCACAAGGTCCTTGGCCAGTCCATGACCGTACTGCCTGGTAATCACAGGCCTAACTTCCAGAGGACATCTGCCTGAGCCTCTGGCCCAAGGGGGCCCTACGGAGACCCCCTACCGCCATGACATGCAGCGCTAGTGTGAGCTCTGCTTCGACACCCAAGCCTGTCACTGCCAGTGGATTCCATCTGACACAAAAGAAGTGGCCTGGTGCTGGGGGCACAGCAGGCACACTGTTGCTTGAGGGCATACTTACTCCGCGATTGTGGCATTTGGCAGAGCAGTTCTTGGATCTGTAGACCTGGAGGTCCTGGCAGCGCCCCTTCCAACAAACCTGGAGGGCAGAGGGGGTCTCTCAGACAGCTGGTCTGGGCCCCTATCCCTACCCACCACCTTCAGCACTCAATGGGCAAGCTCAGGGTGGGGCAACATCCAGGATAACCATGCCCTTGACCATCTGCTAGCAGGCTTTGGTCATGAAGGCAGAGCTAGGCTGGCTGTCCCAGCCTCTCTGGATGTCCCGAGGGGTGCCTCGGTTCAGTGGTATCTAAACTATTAGCTGGGACTCGATGCTTTGACTCCCTCTGCCCATGTTTGCAATTTTAGCCAAAAGTGTGCCGAGGACTTCATTGCCACCCCCTGCCAGGACACTAGGCTGGGGCACCCCTGGGCTCCTAAGCCCTGGCTGCCCGGCTTAGCTCACCTTCTGCTCATCACACTTAGTGCCCTCGGGCACCGGCTCATAGGTAGCACCGCTGTCATCCATGCCGAGAGCTTGGCAAACGCCCCGGTAGGAGGTAAAGGTGCAGGAGAAACGCTCCATGGGCTTCTGTCCCCCTTCACAGTACAGGGTGCCGCACCTGTGTGACCAGTAGACAGAAGGCGGGCTGTGGGCCCAGCTGCACTGGGCCCATGTTCCGGGGCCTGGGCATTGCAGGTGGTGGGTCCAGGACCCTCCTCCCCACTCCCCCTGGCAAAGAGAATATGCTCAGGCTGGGGCGCTGGAGGGCACCAAAGCCACAGGGTGGGAGTCCTCCGTGGAGATGGCCTTCTGTACTGGCCCTGCCACTGGGGACTACCCATGTCCTGGGTACTGGGCAGTCGTCTTGGACATTCACCTGTTCATGTCATAGGAGGTTCTGATGTTGCAACCTGGCAAAATTCTGGATGTGAAGCAGGCGTCAGAGGAAGGCCATGCACCTGTGGGGCCAGGGTATATTAGCCCGGCTGAGTGCCATGGCCACCAGCTAGGCCTATGTCCCATGTTCATGCCTGCCTCACCTGGTCCCCACAATTTTCTGCACTGATGGGTCATGCTGGGGCATTCTCCGTTGAAGCAGTAGCCCCCTTGGCAGGGTGTCCCATTCTCCTGGAAGGCATTCTCAGGGCATATCGGCTGCTGGCCATCACAGAACTCCTCCAAGTCACACCCGTCCTTTGCCTTGCGGCACGGCTCACCAGCTGGTTTCACCTGGCCCCACAGAGAAAGTCACTGCGGGACAGGCTCAGGCCTGCTCTCCGGCCTCCTCTGCCCTTCTGGTTGTATAGGACTCTCCGGGAAAGGTCTGACTTACCCTACACTCGTGGCAGCATTCTCCATGCGCGCACTCAGCCCCTTCAACCAGCTGGCAGGTGGTGGCATTACAGCAGCGGTTCTGACAGTCCTGTGGGACAGCATCCTGAGCAGCCACATCTGGGGCCAGTGTCCGCTCCAGGGTGGACCAGCTCCCACGAACCACTGGGAGGCTTGGCAGCCCCTATCTCCCTTCCCTTATGGGTCATGACAGGTATCAGAGGAGACTAGGAGCGACTCATAATGCCCAAGGTCCATTGTGCTGTGGTGCACGGTGTGCTTAACCTGGGCAGTCGTTCTAAACTGCACAGGCAGACGCTACAGCCCCCACACAGGTGCAGTAGAGAGGGGTAGGGTGGGACTCACCTGGGGGGCGCCACAGTCGCACTGTTCTCCACGCTCCACAAACAGGTTCCCGCACACGGGGCCTCCCACGAGCCGGCCCAGGTCAGGGGCATTGGCCAAGCAGTCCACCGTGGGCTTCCCCACAAATGTCTCCAGGTCAGCCTGGCTGCACTTGCTGAACATCCGAGGGAACTTGGAGCTGAGGCAGGAGTCCTGGGTTAGAGATGGCACGCAGCACCGCCCCTTCCTGCCTGCCATGCCCCACGAAGTCTTACCCGAGGCTGCCTGCCATGATGCAGCCGCCACCTTCTTGTGGCACAGGGCAGTAGCAGCCCGCAATGGTTTCGTCGTGTCTCATGCCCAGGTTGTGGCCTAGCTCATGGGCCATGGTGGACGCCAGGCCGATGGGGTTCTCGCTGTGGTCCTGTGGGAGAGATGCACTCTTTGGGAACGCCCCTCCACCTGTCTGCGCATGCCTACTGCCCTCGCCCCAGCACCCAGAGGAGGCAGCCAATCAGCTATGTTTCAGGGAGCGTGGCTGAAGCCCCACATTTGTCCAGCTCAGGCTCCAAGCCCAGCTCCCACCTCTAGCTAGGGCAAATCCAGGCAGGACTTTTCCCTCACCTGGTTCACAGCCCCTGAATGCTGGGAGCACAGGGCAGACACCTTAGCCAGTCCCACGGTGGTCCCAGCGAAGTCAACACTCCTAGGAACAAGCATGATGGACACGTGGACACGTGGACGCGATTCCTCAGTCCCTCCTCATGCCCACAATTCTTTGTCTGGGTACCCTGCCTGCCAGCCAAGCTGGACAGAGACTCTGTGACCAGCTGTGGCTCAGTTGCTCACTGTGGTGGGTATGATAGGTGCACCCTCTCACGTGATCAGCTGCACATTGTCGTGGTCGAGCCGTCCCGTGAGGGCCTGTGCCCTCCACGAGAGGAAGTTTTCCAATGTGTCGTCGGCTTGGGGGCTTACGTAGATCTTGTCCTGTGTCCAGATCTCCAGGCCCACCAGAACCACACGGAAATTGAATTCCTGATAAAGCTACAGAGAAAAAGTTCCCTGGGTCAGCGCAGGACATAGGTTGGCTGGAGTAGGGTGGGTGGGCAGCAGCCCTAGTCCATCTGTTGCTAGGTGCTGTGGGCGTGGGTGCTGGCAAAGTCCTCAGCTCAGCCCAGAGCTCTAAAGCAGCCTCCCTCCTACGCACTCCCAGCCTACATAACCATGCCTCTTTTCCAGATGCCCACACGCCTTGGCAGCCGGGGTACGGCCTGCCTGCCTCCAAATGGGCCCTCGCTGCTCAGGGGTCCTGGAAGCGTTGCGAGGAGGAGCATGGAAGCTCTTGAGGGACCCCTCAGGGTGAATGCAGTCCTACCTTGTCCACATGGTTCACCACTTCCAGCACCCGCCTGCGCACAGCCTCTCTGTTTCTCCCCAGGTACTGGAACTGAGGACATAATACCCTTGGCTCGTACCTGGTACTGCACCACCCGGTACTGCGCCACTAGCCACCTGGCCCGTTCCACCCCTGTGCCCTCCACTCACCTCGCTGCTGTCAGCGACCGCGTAGAGCTCCACATAGTGGGTCTTTTCAGATAGTGGTGAATTCTGTGGAAGCGGCCAATCAGCCCTGTCAGCCATGACCTGTCCTGGGCCCAGCCACCCTCCAGTGTGGAGAGGAGCTGTCCAGGCAGCTCAGGCACAGGACAGGGCCAGCTCTGCAGCTGCAGTGCTAAGTTAGGCCCACCCACTTGGGCACAGTATGGGGATGGCTCTGCAGCTGCAGACGGCAATACCCAGGCCAAGGCAAGTGGACCGCTGGGGGGCTGGCCACACACAGGCACGAAGCTGCTCACCGGCTGCTGATTCTTGTAAGCGGCCAGTGTTCGAGGCCCCAGGATGTTGTCCACATCAGCATCACTGACCCCACAGGTCCCAGTCTTCTGCCGCAGGTGGTCGGCCTGGTACACGGCGTGTTGCCCCTCTTCACCGGTCCCATCCAGAGGCTCGATCAGATGGATGGCAGAGCCCACCCGGAAGAAGCCCCTGGTGGGTGAACAGCAACCGTTACTGGCCTATCCCTGCCTGCTTATCTGGGAAGACAGAGGCTCCAATCTGGCACCCAGAGCTCTTTTTTTTTTTTTTTTTGTCTTTTTGAGACAGGGTCTCGCTATGCAGTTGAGGCTGGTCCTGCACTCACTTTTGTAGCCCAGGCTGGTCTCGAACTCGCACCAATCCTCCTGCCTCAGCCTCCCAAGTGCTGGGATTACAGGCGTGAGCCACCATGCCCGGCAGAGAGCTCTTCTTCATTGTGGTCAGTGGCCCCCACCCACCCACCAGGGGACACACAGGCTCAGGGCCCAGGAGGCAGGAGGGCATGTAGGAGTGGGCATCCGGGGCTTGGCCCTGGTAACTTCTACCAGGAGCCATGAGCAAATGCCTTTGTACATTCTGACACAAAAGCAGAAGAAAGATTTCTCCAAGACTAGTTCCAAAGCCCTTTCTTCCCTGTTTAGGTTCACTCTTCTGTAAAATGAGATGACCTAAGGTCTTCACTACCCACCTGAGACCACTGCAGGTGCTAAGGCTGGCAGCAGAGCCCTCGTGGCCCTCCACGTGGCCCTGGTAGAGGCAGTGGTCCTAGGGAAGAAACCTGAAGAGTCAGTGGCCCTGTTCCTCTGAGCCCTTAACCAGGGAGGGTTGCCCTGGCCTTGGCCCCATACCTGTCCATGAAGCTGCTCTGTCACCTCAGAGCCATTAGCAGCTGAGTAGGTCTCTGTGTAGCTGGAGCCCAACAGGTCCCTGGAAAAGAACTGATGAAGCTCTCTGGACCATTTCACCCCAGCCTCCTACTTGGCTGCCCAGGGCACAGGTGTGTAGCCTCCACCACTGGCTTGCTGGGGAGCAGCCTGAGGTGCCAGTCTTGCACTCACCTGTTCTTCCGCAGGTGCAGAGTAAAGTTGTGCTGTCTAGTTCCAAGGACATAGCGCACGTTCTCCGGGTACAGGCCCTGGATGAGGCATCCTAGGTAAGTGACCTCCAGGCCCAGGCCAGCCGGAGACCTCCCCGGGAACCCTACCTAGAGGGCCCTCAGGGCCATCAGCCCCAGGAAGGCCAAAAGGTGGCTGAGACCAGACTGGGTTCTTCTGGAGGAAGTAGGAGGCACCATTCTTCTGGGTGGGCCAGGAAGACATGGGGGTCCTCCAACACCTGGGTTCAGTTCTTCCCTCTGTCTACCCCCCCCCCCAAAAAAAAACAAACCAATCATAATGCCTGTTCCTGAAGGGAGCAGAGTAGGGGTGGCAGATTCTCTGGACATCAGAGTAAGAACAGAGCCAAGACAGGACCCCTCCCTGGAAATACACGCCCATGTGTCCTTCACGCACACACATCACATAGATATGTGTAGTCCCACGTATGCACACATACACACCCACTGGACTTTACGAAATCTTCTTGGGTAGCCTGTACAGGACTATTCTCAGTTTTCACCCAGGGGAATCCCAGCCCAGCTCAGAAGTACAGAAAGCTGTGTCACTGCACACGTAACACCCCGTGGTGAGCCATCCCGCTACTCGAGAGGAATTTGGTTGTCCAGCTATGCCAAGTGAAACTGGGGAGTGGCCTGATCTGGCACAAACGCCAGGGACCTCTTGAGGCTAGGCTGGCTGGGCTCCTGAAGGAAGAGGTAGTAAGTGCCAGTGCCCACACTGGAGGCCCCAGGCTCTGCCCAGGGTAGGGCAGGAGAAGTGAGAAGGTGAGGACAGGCGGGAGGGACCCATAGTCAAGCCAGGAAGACTCACAGACCCAAGTGGGCTGCAAGCCCTGCAGGTACTACCTGCAAACCCAAGGCTGAACAAGCAGCCATGTCCACAGAATATGTCCTGAGGGGGCAGTCTCAGGAGTGGATAGTAGAGACTTACCCAGTGGGAGGGCAGGGCTCGGCGGGCACGGGGCCCAGGCAGGCGCTGGGGCCTCACCACCTCATACTGGTCCACGTGGGGGAGGGGGTTGCTGAGGGCAGTCACTGCGGAAGAGAGAGGGCTGAGTGCACACAGGGCGGCTTGCCAAGCCTGGAGTGGGACTGCCTACAGGGCTCCCCAGGTGGCTGACCTAGTCCTGTGCCTAAAACATCTTGGGGGTCGCACAGGTGAGGTGGGGAAGGTGCAGCAGACTGAGCCTGCCACACTGTGCAAAGTGCTCAGAGACCCTGGCCCGTTGGAAGGCCCCCTGGACATCATCCCCCGTGCAGGGAAGATGCACACGAGCCCTGCCCACTCCCTCAGTTCACTTCCCCAGAACTGGAAACTTCCTGGTGTCCAACTGGTGAGGGACAGTGCCCTCAAGGAGCATGTCCAGTTTTGGAAACCGCTTATCCCAGGTAACTGTATCCCTTTTAAAGAAGCGTGTCTCCCTGGCCACTATCTGGCAAATCTCCAGGAGAGAGCAAAGCTGCTCCAGCCCCCGGTGGGCACACCACACCACCTCAAGCCAGGAGGCTCCCACAGCAGCAGCCCCCCAGGCCCCTTCTGGCCAGAGACACGGCATCAGGTGGCCAGGGAACCCTCTTCTGCCCCAGCACATGAAACTCAGAGCTCCTTTCCTTGCCTATTGGTAATCCCAGTTGCAGGGATTGTGCTCTGTGGTCTTTATCCCTCCCGGATACCAACGAACCCGGAAATCTCAAGGAAACACCCTAAGCAAAGTCTCTCATAGTTCTCCTTGGAGCGTTTCTCTGGCCTTTGCTACCCCCCAAGTAAGTCTCTCTGCTCAGTGGACTGAATACCTTTGCATCCTCCCTCCCTGCTCCTAGTTTAAGGGAGGACGGAGACCCAGCCTGGCTGCTTGAAGCGCTACCCCGAGGGCCCCACGCCAACCGCACACCGAACGCTACTCACCGAGCGGCCACAACGCGCTGAGCAGCCAGAGCCAGATGCCATGCATGGTCCGGATCTCTGGTCCAGGAGTGTCAAGTGAGCAATCGGCCAGGTCTGTCCCAAGAGGGCTAAGGACGGAACTATGTCCCGGCCCCGCCCAGGAGAAAGCACCGGCCAATCAGGCGGAGGGGGAGGCGTACCTGGGAAGGGTGGCCCCACCCATCACTCTTCGGGCAACCGAGCCTCTAATGCAGCCCGGCCTGACCAGGTGCTCTCCTCTGTGACTGCCTGTATCAGTGTCTCTTTCTGAACGCCATAATTGAGGACTAAATTAATGGGGTTAAGGATAAGTTTAAAGAACCAACTCGGAGGTATCCCGTCATGCAGATGGGGAAGCCAAGGCCCTCTGTTCCCAGTCCTGCCAAGAGTTTTGCGGTCTGAGTGGTCGCTGGAGTTAGGTGGCTAATGCAGGGGAAGTAACTTGTGGGTGGGACCCTCCGACTTCTGGAGGAACAGAAAGCCACAAGCACTTAGTAACAAGAAATGACTGTGAGGACAGGGCAGCTCTATGGGAGGTGACACGGAACCCTGCGTAGTGCTTCTGAAACTTCAGAGAAGCGAGACAGGAGGAGCCAGGCAAGTGGGCGTCCTACCGCAGGGGCTGCCTGAGCTGCTCCTAGGGACGAGTCTGCGTCCGCTGTAGGAGTCCCAGTGGGCCAAGCTCCCAAGTAAGCTTCAGTGTCCACCATTCCTGCCCTGCAGGTTGAAGGCACCCCAGAACCAGAGCCTACAGCACCTCCGCTGTAACATGGCTTCCAGCTTCTGCGGGTGGGTCCCTATCACTGGGAAACCCCGAACTCCTGGGTCGTCGGCCTGTTTGTCCTCTGTAGCAATGTACCCCTGTGGCCCAACCTTGTAGGTATGGTGCGGGCCACCCCACAATCTCCCCAGACCCACACCTACCCGGGACAATCTAAGGAGTAAAAGGGCTGGGCAGCTCGACCTTCCCCCTAGTTTGAGGAGAAAGTGGCAGATCAGGGACCAGACCAAAAGGGAGACAGGCAGGGCTGGGGCCTTCTGACTATCTGGGGACAATGCTTAAGGGCTACCAGGACAGTTGCCCCAACATGAGTGATGCAGTCGGAAATGGAGCAGGATGTTATGGTGTCCTGGGGAGGGGCAGCTCACTGGAGGCCACCACCTGTGGTGCTCTAGGCTGGAGGATCCCCCAGGTTCTGCGTGGGGCTCCTGGGTCCCGCTGGCTTCTGCCTGAGGTCACACACGCTTTTGGCAGTTTTACTTCTCTTCCTTGCCCTTGGGTAACTATCATTCACCAGCAAAAAGTACCTTAAAGTCAAAACCAGAGATACTGTCTGTATCCCTTGGTAAGTAAACCAAACTACTGACAGCTAAGCTGATGCAGATGAGGCTAACTGAAAAGGGCTTCATACCCAAACACCAGCACCAACTGGGACCAGCCTGATCCAGCACGAACAGAACCCTCCAGACACCACCAAGACCCGCCCATCCCACAGGACAGATGAGCACAACTCATCTCTACTGACACAGCAGGCAGTGTGAGGCTCTGGGAGCCAAGATGCCACCCCCTCAGAGATTCCCCTCCCCTACCTCCTGGCCACTTGTGATCTTTGGAAATATAGAGGAAGGGCCCAGAACTGGGGATTTCTGGTCCTTTGCTGAGGCCAAGGGGCTCCTTAGCTCAGTCTGGCGTTTATTGTGGCAACTGGGTTGGCAGATGGGTGTTCACTCAGTCAAGTCTGTACAAGCTGCAGTGTGGTTGGGGAAACAAGCCCCCCAGGGGAGCAATTGTTCCCGGTAATGCAGCCAAGTATGGGGATGAGGATGAGGGTGTCAGCTTGCAGAAAAGCCTGTCCCTCAGGGTACCCTTCAGTGGGTTCACTTCAGGGAAGTGGTCTAAAGAAATAGGACACTCCAATGCCTGGGGAGTTAGAGAAGTCTTCCCAGCTTGGCAGTATGCTGCCCCCTAGTGCATAGAGCAAAAGGAATGCTCAGACCTTCAGGGTTCAGGGATCTCAGGGAGTGTGGCCCTCAGGTCAGTCCAGTACACGGCACCTGGTACGTATTTTGCTGAATATGCCAGGTTTGTTGTGGTGGTTTTTTAAAACTGTCTTTGAGGCCCAAAGCACTAAAAATATCTGGGTCATTCTATAAAATGAAACCTTGCACTTTAAGAAAATAGAGGCATGGCCTGGGGAGATAGCTCAGCGGTGTAAGTGCCTGCCTGGCAAGCACAAGGACCTGGGTTCAATCCCTGGAACCACATGCCATGCTAGCCTGAGGACCCTTGGTGTGCCAGGCCAGCCACTGAAATATAATCCCAACACTGGGGAGGCTGACACAGGAGGATCATTAGGAGTCTGAGCTGTATAGTGAGACCCTATACCAAACAAATAAATAAAAAAAGATTAAAAAAAAAACAAAAAAGAAATCTATTAAACCAATAACCATTAGAAAATTTATCATGTCTATACCCTGTGCCCTGTATAACTACAATGAGGACAACAATATGCACTGTATCAATTATTGTGAATGTTCCACTAATGTGTTTTGAAATGGTCACATTGTGATTTATTAAAAGTAATTGAAAAATTAAAAAATAAGTAGAGTTATATTTATTCTTCCAGCAGGAAACAACAACAAAACCAAATGCACTGAGCCAACACTAATTTAGACCTAATATTTAAAGAGTAACAGCACACACAGCATATGCGTTTCAGAAACATCTGGTTAAAAATTCTGAGATCACTGCATAGCACCACCTGGCCCCCAACTCTCGCTTCAAGCTACGGTCAAGGTTCACTGTGCAGTAACTGCCACTCTGGGTGCTGGCGCTGGTGTTGGCAGGGGGGGCCCACGTGCGACAGGCACTTGGGGGGCTGTTTTCTGGCTCCTTTCTGCAGACAGGCGCTCCAGTCGCTCTGTGTAGAAGCCGTTGAAATCAAGCCTGTGAGAGAGGGAAAACAGAGCTGAGGGTCCTCTCGGAAAGGGTGAAGCACAGCTAGCACGCTCCAGAATGCACAAGAGCAGACGCGCTGGCCATATGTGGCCACGGTGGCAGCCCCCTTCTCCCATGCAGCAAATCAGCAGTACACCCAGCTCAAGGTCTCCCTCAGGCTGAGGGCGAGGGGTGTGCGTCCCGCTGACCAACACACAGTACAGTGCACAGCCTCAGCTCACACAGCCCTCGCTGCTTTAATCAATACAGAGCCCACACACATGAAAACTGAAAGCCAGGCAGCAGAGCTCCTCCCGAGCATTTCAGTGGAAACATCCAGAAGGGTATGGCCAGGGGCACAGGCCTCAGATGTTGGGAATATTACTTCAGTATCACATGGCAACCGGGGCAGGGTAGGGGGCTGAGGGTGCTCCAGACAAGAGAAACTTCACAGCAGCTCTGTGGCAGATGAACTCAGAAGGCTCCGTTCACGAAAGCAGGATGCCAGCGGGAAGTAGGGAGCAGATACTCTCAATGTACAAACAAGCACCTTCTCAAGGCCACTGCAAGCATAGCACCTGTTCCTGGCTAAGGCTGGGGCTCGTTTCCTAACAACATCCTAGCAATGAGCAAGCTACTGTCTTCCCTGAGGAGCCCCCAGTCAACTCCTCTTCCTTCCACATCCTCAGCCAGCACAAAGGACCTGCCTGCCCAGGGCTGCAGGAAGCAGAGGCTATGCTGAATAGAAGTGGGCATGCTGGGGCCATACAGCTGGGAAGAGCCAGGGCAGCCAGGGAGGTGGCAATGCGTACCTGGAGATGACGCTGGCCATGCCGTGCTCACAGTCACTGGTGCTATAGACGCTCAGGCGGGCTAGCAGGTCAAGCAGATGAACCGAAAAGTTCTTGTCAAAGTTATTGATAGTGGCCTCAAAACCAGAGGCCATCTGAGGGGTGTCCACAGGTTCTGCCAGATGCTAGAAATAAAGCCCAGGACAGTGAGCAGTGCAGACTCCCTGGGCAGGCATCTCAGCTTCTATGTTGAGCCTACCTGTTTTCTTCCTTCCCTCTATTTTAAATAAAAGAAATGCGTTCTGGGACTTTCTGTGTAGCAAAGCATAGGAAATTATAGAAATTCCTCAGGTCAAAGGCCATGCATGGTGGCCTATAAACCTAGCACTCAGGAGGCTGAGGCAGGAGGATCACTGCTTCAAGACCAGCCTGGGCTATAGTGAACTCAAGGTCACACTGAACTGCAAGCAGGATAGTGAGACCGTTTCAAAAGGACAAAAAAAGGAAAAAATTCCAAAGCCATAGCACATGGTGAAACCCTTCAGGGAACCAGTGCCCCTCATGCTGGAGGCTTCCCCAGGGATAAAGACTTATTGGCCATCCCCTGGGTGTTTTCTCTTTCAGATTTAGAAGCTGATCTTATTTTCTCCTAGATACTTAGCAATGGGCTTGAACTGTTTCTCCTGCTCTCCCTATTATTTCCTATCTCTCTGCCACAACAGCATGAACCCCACGTCCCTTGGCCACACCCCTCAAAAGACACAGGTCATCTGCATGTGCTGAGCCACTTGTCTGTTCCTATCAGGAACTGGCACTAGTCAGTAAAGTGCCCCAGGCTGAGCCCAGACAATGCTGTTCCTCTCAGATGACTGCCATACCAGAGCCCAGGGAGCTTTGCAGGAGCAGATCACTGAGCCGAGGGGAGCCACCGGAGCAGCCGCTTCCAGACAGCTCCAACAATTTCGCTCAACGAAAGGGTAGTAGGAGGTCTGCGCACTGTGAACTGTGATGTTAATGCTGCTTCACAGACAACTGAGAGGGAGAACACCTCCGAGGCCGAGGCCAGGCCGCGCACCTCCCAGGAAGGCTCCTCCTGGGTTGCTCTTGGGCCCACCCAGCCTCTGTGGGCAGCCCCGAGATGCTGCCTTGCTCCGGGAACAGCAAGCCTAGAAATCTACAGACTTCTAGGGGCAAAGTCACACAGAAATGCTGCTGTCGGGACCGGCAGGATGGCTCAGTGGTCTAAAGCGCCTGCTTAGGAAAGCTTGGGCGGCTGCAGGGACCGTGGTTCGATCCCTGGCACCACATGCTGCGCCAGCCCTGCCCTCAGGGCAGGGTGAGCTGGCCATAAAAATAAACAAACAAACAAACAAAAGTTCTGAAACAAGAAAAAAAAAATAAAATTCTTAAAAAAAAAAAGAAAGAAAGAAATGTTGCTGTCAGTCCTAGCCACAAGGCTCTGTGACATGCCAAGTCCCTGGAGGTGCAGCACACTCCATGAAGCGGGCCTGGGCTGACTGCAGACTGAGGGACACACAAATGAAGCTCTGGAGGGCTGCAGGTGCAAGGATGCCAGCTGTGCCCACAGAACTCTCAGGTCTACCTTTCACAGACATAGTGAAGTCCATTTTTTCTTGTGTTTTTCTCTTTGGGAATTCAGTACAGGCTCCTAAGCATCTGAGGGCCAGAGTCCAGACCACCTGTGCCCCCGTGTAATCTACCACCTGCACACCTACTCACATCTGGACCCTTCCCTGAACATGCTCCCTGCGGAAAATGCTGCTCGGGCCCCATCACCTCCAGCCCAGCATTCCTCAGGCTGAAACCTCTGCCACCTGGTACTCATTTTCTACAACCACTCTTTTTTGGGCAGCTACTTGTAGCAAGTGTCCAAATAGTACTTAACCCAACTGATCAGCTCATGGCCTGACAAAATAACAAAAACATTCAGAAAGAGGCCAGGGACACAGAGAGAACACAGGAGAGTAATGTAACAGCACCAGGTGGCTTCAGCCCCAGTCCCAGGGCAGGGCCTCAAGGAAGCCCCTTGTTCAGAAAGGAATGGACTGGTCAGGAAGACCCAGGAGCTCTGCAAGGGCAGGAGGAAGGTGGGACAGGGCTACTATATGATTTAGACCTCCATATCCCCTGAAAGTCTCCTGTGCCCAGAGGCAGAACTTTTTTTTTTTAAAGAATTTTTTATTTTATTTACTTTTTTCTTGTTTCAGAACCCTTGCTTGTCTATTCACTCATTTTTATGGCCGGCTCAGCCTGCCCCAATGACAGGGCTGGTGCAGCATGTGGTGCCGGGGATCAAACCGCAGTCCCTGAAGCCGCCCAAGCCTTCCCAAGCAGGCGCTTTAGACCACGGAGCCATCCTGCCGGGCCCCCAGAGGCAGAACTTTTGAAAGGCGAATATATCCTGGGGCACTGTAACCATCAGCGGAAGAACCCCGGTGAGCTCACAGCTGAATGCTGTGAGGTGGGGGCCTGGTAAGGGAAGACGCAGCATGGGGTCATGGCGTGGAAAGATATGTCCCACTTTTTCCCTAATTCTATTTATATTTTTAATGTAGTTAGTACAGGGTCTACAGGGTCTCGCTACACAGCTCAGACCCATAGGGATGCTCCTGTTTCAGCCTCCCAAGTGTGCCACCACACCCAGTCACAATTGCTGTCTCAGGGGACTCGGGTGGGGCTGGCACGGCAGGCCTCTGCAGGTGCTTTAGTCTGCTGAGGCCCTGGATTTCCCTTCTGAAGAGGAGCAGCTGGGCGTGAGAGGATGCCTTCTGGCGCCCACTCCACCCTTGTCTTTCTGTTTCCTGACTACAAGCCTGAGCGGTTTTTTCCCACCATGCCCTTCTACCATGCAGCTTCTGTCTTGGACTAGATTGAGTCCTCTAAAACCATGAATTAAAATAAGCCTCTCCTCCTTTAAGCTGCAGGTGTTGGATATTTGTCCCAGTGTAGGAAAGTGACTAATACAAGACGACGACGCCCACACCACCTGCACCTGCTATCTGCACACATCTGTCTGTGCGGCCCCGGCCTACCTGCATGCAGTTGGTGAACATGACGCACACAGACATGAGCTTAGAGAAGACCTTCAGTAACTCAGGGTTGGTCAGCATGCAGTCCTTGAGGCAGTTGTCCAGGAAGCTCGTGTGGTGGCCAAGGACATCATCAATGTTGGAGGCCTATGAAGAAAGCGCTGAGACTCAGCACTGTGCCTATTCTGTAGACTCCAAATAAGAGACTCTATGCATGTGGCCTTTAGTTTTGCCTTTGTAGATTTCAGTTGTTTTGTATTCCTGGGGACTGAACTGTGGGCCTGACATATATTAGGCAAATGTTATATCCTGACATATATTAGGCTGAGCTATATCCTTACTGATGGGTCCGGCCCATGTGGGAACTGGCTGAGTTGCCATGGCGACTCCACCAGGCGGTGATGAGCGCAGAACAATTACCTACTTTTCTTCCCAGCACACCCTTTGCCTAGCGCGCCAAAATCTACCTCACTTCCCAGGAAAATCCCCAATGAGCCCTCACAACGTCACTACCTCACCTGCCAAAGTCCCCCCCTTTAAAAACCTATAAATATAGCTGCCCCTATTGTTTGAGCCCTGAAGGCCTCCGCGTGTCTTTCCTGGCGGTCCTCCCGTGTCCGCAATAAAAGCTCTTTTGTCTTTTCTATTATTTTGCCGCGCCATCGCCATCACCGCCACCTTCGCTGCTGGGTGAATTTATCACTTACATCCTCAGCTCCCTTTGTACACTGCTCCCTGTGTGTTCCCCACCCCCATTTTTATTGAGACAGGGTCTTGCTGGTTCAAGCTAGCTTTGAACTTACCAGGCTGGCCTTGAATTCACGGTGATCCTCCTGCCTTAGCCTCCTAAGTGCTGGAATTACAGCAGTACTCTGCTTTCATTATGTTGCTACTACCTATGGTCTCTTGGGAGAAAACTTATCTGTTTCAGCCTCTGTAGCTTCCCTCTCGATGTCCCCCAGAACACTGTGGAAGAACACCACCGTGGGCAGACAGGAACAAGACTGGTTTCCCCTCTCCAAATAGGAAGGGGTCTATAAAGCTATGGACATGCTCACAGGGGTCCTGACACCGAGTCAGCATGTGCCTGGCGACCATGTCATGAGAGCTGGCTGGGAAAGAGCCCTCAAATGCTGCAATGCATGAAGCTGAGACTCACAGACTTCAGGTTTTTCTCAAGGATGTGCCAGGTGGGCTCCATCACTTCAAACATCATATAGTACTGGATGTTCTGAACAAAGTTGAGCATCCGTTGCCGCAGAGTGAAGGCTCCAGCGAACCTGAGTGCAGGGACAGATACACAAGAGTGATGCAAGGTTAGTATTTTCCCTCTGCCACCTCCCCAAACACAAGAGGACTCTGATGCCCATAGTGCCTATGCACTGGACATGGCTTGGACATAGGCTTGAGGCTGCCTGCTCCTACCTCTGGCTCATCATGCCAGCATGTGAGTGCCCTGTCCAGAATGACATGGGTCAGCCAGTACCCAGCGGAGAAACACAGAAAAGATTCCCTGGTTAACTAAGCCACTCAGCTGGCAAGGGAATGACCTGAGAGGTACATTCCTTAATTTGTGTTTTACTGAGGCAGTTTTAGTAATACTTTGTTCCACAGACCAGTATGCAAAATGTTCCCTGGGGAAGAGGGTAGCTCCCCGCACAAGGCTACTCTGTATGCTCAGGAAGAGGGAACAAAGGCTCCTGTAGGGCTTGTGCCCACCACAAAGACCCAGGTAGTCAGTGCTGTGCTGGGAAAGAACTGAGGGACAGAGCCAATTTCCCCTGCAGGTGAACAGTGCTGCGCTGCCACATCACAAAAGCTGATGTACCATGGACCTGAACTACAAACGTGATTTTCAAATTATTTTTTCCAAACGTGTCAGTAAAACCATCCCTGGAGGGAAGCAGAAGGCCACAACAGGACGTACCATTTTGCTGAGTGAAGTGCATACTGCTTGGCGGTTTTGTTGCTGATCCACACGCTGCAGAGCTGCCGCTCCACATGTTTGCAGTAGAACATGTGCCTGAAGAGCATCTGGTAGCGGGTAAGTGCCTTCCTGCAAAACAGGGCACATCAGAGGTCCTCAACAGTGAATGGCTTGTCTGCTCACAGTCTGAACCGTGGGCGCCAGCAACTGGGAGCCACCTTGAATCCTAAAGAATGAAGTAGCTCGAGTGGGGAGTTCCCATTTCTTGCAATCCTGAACAGACACCCAGAAACCGTCTCCAAGTATCCAGGTCCTCACCTGTTGATGATCAGCGAGAGGGGCCACTTGACAATGTAATCGAAGGAGAAGGCTTCTAGGCCACTCAAGGTGAGCTCCGTGGGGTCCGCGTGGGTCAGAGCCTTCTCCTGCTTGGTCTCAATGGCCAGAACCCGCAAGAGCTGAGTGATGAGGTCATGGGGCATCAGGTCAATCTTGGGAGGACATAATAAAAACAGAGCACCACACATTTAGAGGACAAGGCCAAAGCCATTCCTGACCCCTCCTGACCCTGTAGTACAACTTGGAAAAGCAATTAAGTTTCCTAACAACCGATTCTAAATGTTGAAGGCCATATTAAAAAGCCAAACACCTCCTGATAAATCCTAATTCAAAAATTAGGCTGAAGGTTCTAGCTTAGTGGTGAGCCACTTACCTAACTTACATGAGGTTCTGGGTTTAATTCAAAGCACAACAAAGGAAAAAATCTAAACTACTCTCCTTCCCAAGTGCTGGTTACAGGCTCATATCACCCCTGCCACCTCAGTCTCATCTGCCAGCTCAGCTAACACCTGCGGTGGGGCTGGCACCGTACAGCAATATTCTCCATTAAAGTTGAAAACAAAAATCTAGACAAATTACTTTTAATTCCCCTCTATTGCATTGGATAGTGCAAATAAGAAACCACGGGGAAATTCAAATACCCATTCCTTAAGATTGAAACTTTTTTTCCATAAAGTACCAGCACTAGGCTGAAAGACAAAGCTATTTGGTAAAAGATGTAATAGCCAATTCTGCAAACAGTATCACTCACAATAGTAATGCATTTAAGTATGTATTAAGCAGCAATTGCATGCCAGGGAGAATGTGGTAAGATCCCTATAAAGAACAGGAACAAAAATGAAGACGAAGAACAAAAGGAGAAACACAAAGAGCTCATGAAGGGGGCAGAGTGCCCGCCGTCTCCTAACGCAGCAATGGGAATTCAACCAGCACACGTATCAGGGACCTAAGTGGAGGCCGGGTGGACAGATGCTGCTCAGCCACACTGCCAGAACCTCCCGCAGCTCCAGAGAGGTCAGCTGAGGTGTTGAGGCCCTGATCCACTGGTTCCACTGCTAGGAATTAACCTATCCCATAGTTAACTTTTTTTTTTTTTTTAAGAATTTTATTTTATTTATTATTATTATTATTATTTTTGTCTTTTTGAGGCAGGGTCTCGCTATGCAGTTGAGGCTGGCCTTGAGCTCACTTTTGTAGCCCAGGCTGGTCTCAAACTCGCACCAATCCTCCTGCCTCAGCCTCCCGAGTGCTGCGATTACAGGCGTGAGCCACCATGCTCGGCTTTTTTAAAAGAATTTTAAAATTTAATTTAATTTTTTTCTTGTTTCAGAACTTTTGTTTGCTTGTTTGTTTATTTTTATGGCTGGCTCACCCTACCCTGAGGGCAGGGCTGGTGCAGCATGTGGTGCTGGGATCAAACCGCGGTCCCTGCAGCTGCCCAAGCTTTCCTAAGCAGGCGCTTTAGACCACTGAGCCATCCTGCTGGGCCCCTCCCATAGTTAGCTTTTGAATCCAACAAGAGACCCTAAAATGTATCAAATACGGGTAAAATTTCAAAGAGGAATGAAATACTAGGGAAATGGTGGAGTTCAGCATGCAATTTAGGACTTAAGCAGCACAACACATCCCTGACATCTGCAGAGCAGCAGCAGAACCTACGCTCTCCAAAGTGTGCCCAGACATTCTTCAGGACACATTGAAGCCCCAGAGCAAGTCTTGATACATTTTATGAAACTGAGACTATTCTATGTTCAAACTAGATGTGGTGGCACATGCCAAAGGCTGCAGCACTTGGGAGGTCGAGGCAGGAGGATCATGAGTTTGAGGCCTGTCTAGACCACACAGTGAGTTTGAGGACAGCCTGAGAAAGCAAGACCATTTCTCAAAAACAGGATATTCTCCATGCATAACATGCTCCAGTTAGAAATAAGCAGGAAAAATATTTATAGAAGCCGGGTGTGGCGGCACACACCTATAATCTCAGCACTTGGGAGGCTGAGGCGGGAAGATCAGTGTAAGTTTGAGACCAGCCTGGGGTACAAAAGTAGGTTCAAAGCCAGCCTGAACTGCATAGTGAGACCCTGTCTCAAAAAGACAATAAATACACTCAAACAAAGAGTCAAAGAAAAAAATCGTAAGGGAAAATAGTAACTTGAGATACATTTGGGGTGTGGGTCCTAGGTTTAATTCTAACACCAAAACCAAAAATAAACTAAGAACTCTTGGTTGAGGCAAGAGGATCGTTGTGAGTTTGCGGTTAGCCTGGGCTATAGAATGAGCTCAAGGCCAGCCTGAACATAGCGACACCCTGTCTCAAAGACAAAAACAAAAAGCCCCCCACCAAATCAAAACCAACAGGAGACAGTGACATTGGTCCTCAGAGGGACACTTGCAATTGTGGACACCTCAAAACAACAACCTAACTTTAGCATCTAAGAAAGTATGAAAAGAGCCAACTAAACCCCAAGCCAGCAGAAAAAAGGGGTAACAAAGTTCACAACAGAGAACAGAACTGGAGAAAAAACAAAACCAAAATTAGATTCTTTGAAAATATCAGTGAAATTGACAAACGTTTTAACTGCACTGAGAGAACACTCAAATCACTGAACTCAGAAATTATGGAGTGCTCACTACCAGACTGTAGGAGTCCCACGTTACCTGCAAGCAACTGGACACGCAACCAAGGGGGAGAACAGAAGCACAAGAGCACGAGGACAAACTCCTGAGACAGCAGACCTCAATGGCCATAACCGAGGAAGACTCTGCCATGAGCACCGAAGAATTTCAGCCAACCTCATCAAGAACTCACACCACTCATGTCACTTCCCAGACTCTTCCAAGAACATGAAGCAGAGAGACACATCTACACAAGATCAGCATAACCTCACAGGGAGCCACGCCAGGAAACGAGACAGACATACTTGTGAGTACTGATGTAAAAACTCAACCAGCATACCGCCTAGACAAAGGACGGACACATGCATAAGCGCTGGGCAGGACAGGGCCCTGCTGTTTTTCTCTCCCAGTGCCTACTGCACCCACCTTGAGGTCATCCTTGAAAGGGTCAGTGTTGGCCGTACTCATGCGCAGGGCCAGCTCCAACAGAGCCTCCAGGCGTGTAGGAGTAATGTCCTCTACTGGTTTCCTGAGTTCCTCCTCAGTGAGGTCCATGAAGTGCACAAAGAAGTCTCCCTGGTCCATCAGAAAGTAGCGCTTGATGGACCTGCGCCAGGGGAGACGTGCTAAGCCTGATGCTGTGCCTGCCGGTACTCCAGTGCCTCAGCACAAGCAGCACACAGAATAGAGTGGGTGTGAATAGCTTTCCGTGGGGCACGCAGCCACAGTGTCGGGTGTGACAGAGGTGCTGCCAATGGGGGTCTGATGGCCCTAGCAAGATGGGGGGACCTCTGGGAAATGGGCACATGTGGCAGAGACCACCCAGCTCACAACCTTATGGTGGGGAGGACATAGGAGCTAGGTCCTCAGACTATAGACAGCAAGGTGACTTGCCCACTTTTACAAAGACAAAAGGGCTGCCAGAAGGAATATTGTAATCTTGGCCCATGTCCTGCAAATTTGACTTGCTGTGCTAAAAGAGGTAAGCAGCACCCATGGGATGGAGTAAGGCCCACCTCAGGTGGGCCACCAGCTCCTTCTCCTCCATCAGGAAGTCCAGCAGCACCTTGCTGGCATAGTTGAATGCCTTCTCAATCTGCTCAACATATGCCCGCTCTTTGAGTGTGTAGATGATCTCTTTGGCCACAGGGCAGGTGACATCATGTCCACACTCTCTGACCACATTGAGGTATTTTCCTGGAAAGAGGAGAAAGACAACTTTACAATGTCGCTGCACAAACTCAGGCCTGGAACCTCACCATCCCTGTCAAACACTGGGTGGCGGGCTGGACAGGCCAGAGCATCAGCCCCACTCACTGCAACCCACATACAACGGCCGCTGATGGGACTGGGTCAGCAGCTGCTGTGACCTGCAGCAACTCTTCTCAGCTGGATTTTCCCAATTAAGAGCACAGAAACAATAGCAAAAAGACCTCTGAGAACTAGGTTCCTCTGAGAACTAGGCAGCCTCTCCTGTACTAGCATATCCTTAGTACCAATGTGCCAGATCCCTGTGCCCCAACCTGTGTGACAATGACTATCAACATGGTCAGTCTGGCAGGTGGGTGTCCCTAATGGTTTCTCCTATAATAGTAATGGCAGTTTTGGAAGTTAAAAACCAAAGCCAGAGAAGTCTCCTGTAAGACATTTTCCTGGTCAGGGGAAAGAATGAAGCCAATGGGTGCTAGGAACCTCTGGCATCCAGTATCCTGGCACAGGAGGCTGCTGTTCACATGGGCACAGAGCTACAAGGAGCTGGCCCTGTGCATAGCGCTGCAGGTGCAGCTACCTGTGCTGAGGATCTTGCCCGCCATCTTCTGCAGGAAGGAGGGAATCTGCTGCTGTACCACGGTGTACCGCTGGTCCCAGTACTTGTCATTGTAGTCTTCCTGTATCTTCTCCTTCCGCAGTTCATGCTCTTCAACCATGAACTCGCTGGAAGGCACAGACAACTTTTCAAGTCACCATGGAACAAGCACAACCCTAAGTGACAGAGGAACTGGCCCCATGCCTCTGGGAACAGGCCATTAAGGTATGACCCACTATCATTACTCACACATGGTATATTAAAATACATAAGCCTCTTTTGTAGAAGGCATTCACCATAGGTCACAGATGGCCAGGAGTTACCTCCTGTTAGGAGTACGGGCCACAGATAACTTGTCTCTGGGTATGGGGACCCATCACCAGAAGAACCACAACCTTCCCATGGAGTTTCAAAGGCAACTTATACCAGTGAGTGGGAAGCTGCATTTCTTGCTATGCCCACTGCATCAGGTTCTGTTATTTGGCTAATTGGTAAAGAAATATAGGGATTGCAGTTCTGTTGCAGAACACATACTTTGCATGCATGAAGCCCAATGTTCTATCTCCAGCAACAAGAACAATCAAAATGCAATACAGACCCCTATGTCATACACTTTAAAAATATTTTAATGACCATATTTAAATATAATAGAATTCTTTGTGAACTGGTCCATTTAAAGGTCTTTCAGAGATGCCCAGGGATCTCATTAGATCAAGAGCATTCCTATACTAGGGATGCCAGGGCCTCAACTCCAGGGATCTTAACAGCCTTCCCCCAAGAGAACAGTATCTTGAAAGGCAGCCAGCCAAGTGATGGGAGGCACCTTTGCCTGGCTCCAGGCATATTTCTGTGTGAGGGGATGTGGTCAGCATGTGCCAGCATACTCAGGGCAGCACTCCCTGGGAAAGAGGGTAGCGGACAGCATCCAGGCACCCTATGGAACCCTACCTATAGGGGTCATGGATGATCCCCCTGTAGATCCACTTCTCCAGGACCTCAAAGTATGGTGCACTGGCTGCCTTGGTCAGGTATAAGCACAGCTCCTGTGCCTGGCTGTCCCCTGTGTAGTTGAAGCTCCTGTCGTGGAGAAGGCTCAACGTCGACCCGCCCATACACTCGCCTTTATCCACGGAGGTGGCTACAGGGAGAGGAGGAGAGGACAGCTCACTGGCAGAACAGATCTCTGCATTACCCTTGCCAGCAGAGCGTCTCAGCTCATCTTTTTTATTTTTTTAATAATTTATTTTATTTTTCTTGTTTCAGAACTTTTGTTTGTTTTTTTATTTTTATGACCGGCTCAGCCTGCCCTGAGAGTAGGGCTGGCGCAGCATGTGGTGCCGGGGATCGAACCGCTGTCCCTGCAACTGTCTAAGCTTTCCTAAGCAGGCGCTTTAGACCACTGAGCCATCCTGCCAGGCCCCGTAGCTCATCTTTTCTTTATTTTTTTATTTTTTCATTTTTTTAGCTCATCTTTTCAATGGATAAAATTCTATGAGGTTGTAGCTGCTCAGACTTATCAAGGTCAGCGTCCAAAGCCTTCTTTGCCAAAATCACTAAAATAGGAAGTAACAGTTTGCCTCATGACACTGGTCCCAGAAAGTAAGACACAGCAGGCGGCCAAATGCTGGGTATCACTATCCACATGCACAATGAGCCCTGCCACCTGCTACGCTCCATCAGGTGAGCACGTACCAAGAGAGGCCAGGATGTCCACAGTGCGCATGGCTGGCTGGATATAGAACCAGAGCTTCTGTAGTGACAGGAGGCCCTGCCTGTGCAGCTGCTCTAGCTGCGTGACCAGGATCAGGTACTCCTTTACTAAGGTTCTCATGGCGGCTGCCAAAGCATGGTTCACCTGCCCGTACTCAAAGGAAGACTTTTCTTCTATAAACCTAAGGGAAACACATTAGACATCTTTGAAAAGGAGAAAAGGAGAAAGCCACATTTTTAGATAAAAGCTCAAATGTTCCCAGTCCAACTCTCAGCCAAGAAGGAAATGACTCATTTTAGCCCTTATCCCCAGAGAAGACTAAGCGGTGAATCTGAACACAAGTCAGTGACACAAAAGCCCTTCAAAATGTATCTGGCCTGGCTGAGTCACAAGCCAGGAAGAGCTTCCCTCAGGAGTTGCCACCTGCCCTCCCCTCCACACTGCAAGCTTGGGACTGGCCATGGGGCTGGTCAAGCAGGCCCACCTGGTCACAGTGGAGTAACTGGCAGCCACGGGGAGGATTCTGTTCACCAGCTCTCGGATGGACAGGTCCAGGTTGGGATCCACAAGGAAGGTACGGTTCTGCCTCCCAGCCAGGGGTTGAGCAGTAATATACCTGCCATCCACACCAACTAGCACGTAGAGCAGATCTTCCACCACTGCTGACTCCTGGGAGGCCAAAGGCAGTGCTCCTGCAGGGCAGACACTACCGAGTTCCTGGGCTTCTACCGCCTGACCACCCCCAATTTCACTGACTTGACCATAATTGCACTCACGTTCACTTCTGTTTTGTTGATTTTTGCAGGACTGGAGTTCGAACTCATGACCTTGCACTTGCCAGGCAGGCACTTGTGCCACAGAGCTATCTTGCCAGCTCCATGTTCATTTCTTTATGTAAGCTCTTATACATTTATGGAGAACTGCTGCCTTTGGCTTCAATGTAGAACCACTGGCAGACTCCAAACCCTGTGGTGGCAGGACAGGCACCTGCACAGCAGTGGGGCCTTCTGTAGGCTGTCCCCTGTACCTAGCAGCACTGGGGACTGAACCCAGGGCCTTAAACATGCTAGGCACTCTACTCTGAGCCACATCCCAGCCCCCCCCCCTTTTTTTTGTCTTTTTGAGACAGGGTCTCGCTGTACAGTTCAGGCCGGCCTTGAGCTCAGTTTTGTAGGCTGGTCTTGAACTCTCACCAATCATCCTGCCTCAGCCTCCCCAGTGCTGGGATTACGGGTGTGCGCCACCACGCCTGGCTTCCCAGCCCTTTTGAAATTTGTATTGACAAAGTCTTGCTCATTTGCCTGGGCTGAATGTAAACTTTCCTCATTTCTGCCTTAAACTGAGAACAGTTATCATGCCACCATGCCCAGACTGCCAGGTCCTTCTTTTTTTTTTTTTTTTTATCACATTTACTAGCACATTTAGGAATATATAATGATCACATTTATCATAAGGAATTTGTTCCTCTAAATAACCTGATTTTTTCCCCATTCCCCCACCCTCCTTTATTTACATCCCTCCCCCTCACTTCCAAAAGCTTTGGTGCTTTTCTGTCCCTTTCTCCCCTGCCCCAAAGTTCCGCATGCCATTTGAGCACTTCCTTCCCATTTCACAATACCTACCATGTTTTGGTCCTTCTTTACACTTTTGGTTTCTCACACCAGAGAAACAATGTGGTAATTACATGTCTATTCAGTTTACCTCACTGAACAGTACAGTCTCAAGGTGTAGCCATTTAGCCAGAACCAGGTGAAGTCCATCTTGCTTTATGCCGCCTCCTTCTTGAGCCAACCAGAAGAGGCACTCAGACGCTCAACAAGACTGGACAAGGTTAGCACACAACACCCACAGTTGCCACTTGGTAAGTGGACTGCTCTCCAACTAAAAATATCTTATTTAGATTGTTTTTGTTTATTTTTTTAAAGAAAAGGTCTGGTTATGTGATTCACGTTGGGCTAGTCTTAACTTCTGGCAATCCTCCTGTCTCAGCCTCATATCACAGGTGTGTGCTTTCGATCCCAACCAAAGATTTACTTTCCAAGTCAGCATTTCAGCTGAGTGTGATGGTACAGATCCAGAATCTCAGCATTCTGGGAAGCTGGGGCAGGAGGATCACAAGGCTGAACTCAGCACTGGCAACACAGTGAGACTCTGTCTCAAAAAAAAGGTGAGGATGTGGCTTGATGTGAACGCCCTGGGTCAGTAATGGTAAATCTTTTAGAGGACAAGTACCTAAACTTCAATCTAACATCTACTTATTTACTGCAAAGTGCCAACACTGCAACCAAACCTAAAAACAAACAAAACCTCAAAAAAACAAAAACAAAAACAAAGGTATCTGATGCTTGACCACTGGTGCAGCTTGGGTCACATGCCCAGGTGTGATTCCCAGCCTCACGGAAAATGAAGGCAAAATCACATCAAGTTTAAGAAATGAGATATAGGACGCTGTGTGACAACCACCCAACAGACTCTTGAAGGCAGCCAAAGGCCATCTACCAAAGTCCCTTCCACCTCAGAGTGGCTTTCTCTGATATCTCCATCAGGCAGATGAGAAATCCATGTCAACAGCTCAGGGAAGCTCTGCCAGACACTTTACATTTATAAAATCCCCAGAACGGATGGTTCACGCTGTTAAACACTGCTCTAGGGAAGCACAATTGAGTGGAAAAGCCCAAGGGACATGCCCATCCAGAGCATTAGTTGTAGCCACAGGCTACAAAAGGCAGTAGGACCACCAGTGAGGCTGTGTCAGGCGGACACAGAGGAAGGGCAAGGAAGATGCCTGCAGGTGTCTGAGCACAGGCTGGAGAGGAGATGGGAAGGAACCCAGAGGCCACGAGGGAGAATGCCTGTGCCAGGCGAGAGGCCAGTGCATGAGCAGGTAGCTACTGACACAGTGAGCAACAGAGATGTAATGGGAACGCAAGTGGCTGCCTTCTGCCCCGTGTCCCAAGCAGTCCCCAAGGGCAGCAAGTATACCTCTCACACCACCTCAGCAGTGTTTTCCAGAAGACACTGGCCAATGGTCTCATAAACTCCTACCGTGAGTGACCAGACTGTGAGGTAAGGCTCACGGTGAATTTGTCCATATGACCCCTGGGGTGAGGATGGGTATATGTAATACCACCCCTGGAACATGTAGTATGTGGCTAGAGTGCTCAGATCATCAAAAGCCATGTCATAAGCTTCTAGGCCCTTCTAGGCCACTCAGCCCACAGCTGTGCTCACACACCTGCTTCAAGCTGCTTGTCAACTCTCTCAGGGCTAGCTGGTTGTATTCTGCCTACACTGTCCTCCTCTGTGCAACTTTCTCTGAATGGGGAAATACTATTTTGGTTTTTTGTTGTTGTTGTTGGTTTTTTTTCTTTTTGTCTTTTTGAGACAGGGTCTCACTATGCAGTTGAGGCTGGCCTTGAGCTCACTTTTGTAGCCCAGGCTGGTCTTGAACTCGCACCAATCCTCCTGCCTCAGCCTCCCGAGTGCTGGGATTACAGGCGTGAGCCACCACGCCCGGCTACTATTTTGGTTTTAATGTATAAAACATTCCTAAAAGCTTCTTGTTTTAAAAAGTCCAAGGTCAAGCCCCATCCATCTTTTCTTCCATCAAGGCTTTGCCCAAGAGGTTCAGATCATGCTCTGACGATCAGGATGCATCCCCAAGAGTCTTGATCAGCCTTCTGTTGAATCTGGAATCTTCTGTCTTTTTACACTGTTAATAATGAGTGCTCTGCCATATCAGTGTCCAATCCACAGGAAGCACCTTGCTCACTGTTCTGGTAGAAACGACTCTGATTCTGCCTATGTCCAAGAAGCTCTGTGAAAGGAACTGCCACAGGCCACAACCCTGCCTAGCCTATGTACCCACGTGTCCAGGAGCTGCAACAGCCCCACTCTGCCTGACTAGCTCTGAAGCCATTGATGCACTCAGTTGAATTAAGGCTGAGCATACCCATGTACTACGAATTCTAACAGTGTAGGTCACTGCTGCAAACCTACAACACAACTTACATGGCTTCCTACACTTTCTCACTAACTTACAGCAGGATGTTTGTTTAGGGACAGGAGAAAAATATTGTACTTCACATAATAGTCCTGCAGGATTTTTTAAGGGCAAAGGCAGGCCTCTCTATGCCAAGACCACACAGACCCAAGCATACAACTCTACATCTCCTCTTGAATTTGAGCTGTGAGCATAGGGGAAGCATGCTCCAAAAATGCTATGTCCTTAGTTCGTGAAATCTCTTTTTTTTTGTATTTAGTACAGGGTCTACAGGGTCTCCCTACACAAATGGGACTTGTAGATGATCCTGTTTTTAGCCTCTGAAGAGCTGAGATTACAGGTGCACACCACCATGCCCAGTCTCAATCACCACCCATTCTTTTTTTTTTTGTGGTACCAGGAATCAAACTCAGGACCTTGCGCTTGCTGGGCAAGCACTTACTCCACTGAGCTATCTTCCCAGCCCACACCACCCATTCTTAATCAACTCTCAGTGTGCCCTGGGGGCAAGGCTGGGGCAGCATGCTGAGGATTGAACCATGGTCCCTATGTCTGCCTAAGCAGGCACATTAATCTGCTGAGCTATCTGGCCAACCTAGAAATCTCATTTTTCAATGCAAAACAGAACTTAGGAATTATACATGGTATGCCACTGTACATATCTCTCATTCCCAATAGCCTGTCTGGAAAATATTTCTAATGAAACATGTGATTTTAGGGCCATAGACAGTATGGTCTTAACACTATCTACAGTAGGGTCCATGTAATCATAAATCACTATTCAGAACAAAGTAAAGCACTACCACCTCCCAACCCCTGCCCCCCGCCAGCATCAGACTACCAAGATGCAGGGTTTGGGAGAGGCAGCTATAGTCTGTCCTGCTCTGAAAAAAGAGACAGGGGAGAGGTAGTTGAAGACCCCAGCCAGTCACCGTTTAGTGGTAAATAGGGGTGGAATGTTGAGGCGGGCAGCCAGTCAGCTGTCAGCACTGAAACCTACGAAAACGTAGGACTTGGGGAGGCTGGTGACAGCCACCTCACTGTTGCTGGGCTCCAGCATGGCACCCACGGCTTTCTTCCCTTGTGAGCACCACTATGAAAACCAACATGACATGAAATTTCTGAATGTTAGAAACAAAGATGTCACACACCTATAGGTAAAGCTGTGTCTGTGCTTAAACCTGAGCCAATCAGAAAATCTCCGATCAGAGCTGGTCTCTCATACACCCAGGATGGGAACACAGGGAGGTGCTGGCCGGAATTTTTTTTGTTCTGCTTGTCTCGAAGCATCTTTCTTGTAAGTTCTAAAGACTAGTGAGGACATTTTAAAAAAACAAAAACAGAAAGAGATACTTTAGTGCACATGAAACTACAAACTCCATGGAACTTAACAGTAGTATACAGAAAAAAGAAAATCACTCATCCAACGTGATTCAATTGAGACAAAATGAGACACACTTCTACCTGCCCATCACAAAGCAAGGGGCTGAGGAACAAAAGAGAGAAAGATCCAATCTCTGCAGTCAGGATTTCAACCCACATGGGCCCACAGGTTAAGTCAGGAGCACCAGCAACAGGGCTGCCAGAGTTTCGCTGTAGTCAGTGTTTCACACCAGGACATTACACGGGAGAACCTGAACTGCTTTTTCCTGGCGGTCACCAAGTCTAATACTACTCATGGGAAGGGAGCACTGGTACCTGATGTTGTCCCTTTGCCCTGCTGGAGACGGTGCCAGGACAGATCTAGAAGGCAGAACCAAGATGGAATGTATGCAGATCACCAACTCTAGCAGAACGGCAGCAAAGCAACTGTGTTGGGCCCGCTGGTTGGAAGCACCAACTCGGGTGGTCACTCTGAGTGGCAAGCAGACACTATCTACACTGACATGGGGCCTGGTTCTTTACGCAGCCCCCTGGGATGGTGGCTGAAAGCTACATGAGTCACAGAGAGCTCAGCAGGTGTCCTGTGCACGTGACACACCTGACTAGCTTGGCAGTGCCTTTGTCAGCACTGCTGTGCTTGGCATACACATGTAAGGACAGGGCACATTAGAGGAGCGCAGCTGTGAAGGGAGATCTGAGGGTCATAATGAAATAAGGAAGTATCTGAGACTCACATCAAAAAGATCAGGGTAGGACACAAACCAAGAACCAGAACCAAGTATGGCAGCAGAAAATCACCCA
>PVJA010016023.1:8393-21193 GCA_004027025.1 Myocastor coypus
TTTTTTTTTTTTTTTTTTTTTTTTTTTTTTTTTTTTAAGAATTTTTTATTTTATTTATTTATTTATTTTTCTTGTTTCAGAACCTTTGTTTGTTTATTCACTTATTTTTATGGCTGGCTCAGCCCACCCCAAGGACTGAGCTGGCACAGCATGTGGTGCCGGGGATCAAACCACCATCCCTGCAGCCGCCCAAGCTTTCCCAAGCAGGTGCTTCAGACCACTGAGCCATCCCACGGGCCACCCCCCCCCCCATTCTGTTTTCTTAATGTGTGAGTTCAGAGCTATAAATTTCTCTCTAAGGACTGCTTTCATTGCATCCCATAAATTCCAGTAGGTTGTGTTTGAATTTTCATTAAATTATAGATATTGTTTAATTTCTTGTTTAATTTCATCTGTAACCCACTGGTTGCTGAGAAAGGTGTTGTTTAATTTTCATGTATTTCTGGGGTTCTTGTGATTTCTGTTGTCATTTATTTCCAGTTTCATTGCACTGTGGTCAGATAACATGCATAGGATAATTTCTGTTTTCTTGCATATACTTAAGCATGACCTATGTACTAGTATGTGGAGTATTTTGGGAAATGTCCTGTGTGCAGGTGAAAAAAAATGTGTATTCAGAAGTGGTTGGGTGGAACACCCTGTGTATGTCTACTAAGTCCAGTTGTCCCAAGATCTGGTTCAGTTCTGCTACTTCTTTGCCAATTTTTCATCTGCTAGCTAGACCTATCTACCCCTGCTTCTTCTTCTTCTTCTTCTTTTTTTTTTTTTGAGATGCTAAGCATGTAATATTGTTTTTCATCCTTTAACTTTAAGCCTATAAGTTTCTTTATGAGTTACGTGTGTTTCTTGTATACAGTATATTGTTGGATTTTACTTCCTTATCCACTCTGCTAGTCTATTTTTTTTTAATTGGAGAATTGAGTCCATTTACATTGACAGTTATAATTAAAATGTATTGACTTATGATTGACATGTCTTTTACTTACTACTGTTTCCTCTTTTTTCTCCTGTTTAATTGGTTGTCTTATTTGGTGTTTTCTTTCTGGTCTCATTTGTAATATGGGTTCATTTGGGAAAATCATTGTAAATCAGAAAAGATGCATAAACTATGTTGTAATTCTAATTCTGGGCAGTCTTTGAATGAAATACCATTTTCTTTAGAAATACAGTTGTTGCCTTACATATCATATAATATACCATTTGATATGCCTCATAAATGTCTTCAGGTTACCTGGGGTCTCAGAGGATTTGGTTCAGAGCCACAGAAATGCAGTTTGTGTTTCAGCTCAGTATTCTTTAAAAAAGAAAATGCCACACAGCAAGACATTGTTTATTTTGTTGGAAAAACCAAATTGGTCCTCAAAACAATGACCAGTGTTTGTAAAAATGTGTCAGTATTCATTGGTTCCAGAGTAAACTGCCTGAATGCATATGACCAAGATAGAAATCAGCCTGTGTCTAGTATTTACATTAGATACCAGTTTCATAATCACTGACTTATGTGAAAACTAGTACAGAAATTCTCTAAACTCTCTGCTGCTTCTGATATCTGCTGTTTGTTTGTTTGCATGTTTGTTTTTTTTTTTAATTTTTGAGACAGGGTCTCACTGTGCAGTTCAGGCTGGCCTTGAGCTCACTTTTGTAGCCCAGGCTGGTCTCGAACTCACAACGATCCTCCTGCCTCAGCCTCCCAAGTGCTGGGATTACAGGCGTGAGCCACCACGCCCAGCTTGTTTGCATGTTTTTATCAAGAGCTAGTTAGCCAAGTTCTATGACTCCCATCTGCTGTCTAAAAAGACATCAGGGCCTTTGTGGGGAATGTACTTCCTCTGCAGGCTTCCAGCCAAGAAGATGGCTTTTGCACCTGTGCAAAGAAATCTCCTGAGGGAGACGGCCAAGTCTCTTCACCAGAATTAGTTTACAGCATATTCCATTAACAACACTAGTACTGCTTACAAACCAGAGAAAGAGCAATACATTATTCAACACAACCCTTGAAACAGGGAAAGAGGATCACTCTGTGGGCTTAGTTTTGGTCTCTGCATTAGTTTGTCCCACTTCAGCTTCCATGGCAGCTGGAGCAGGAGCAATTTTGACTGTGGCACTCTCTCCCCCCCCACTGCCAGTGTCACTGCCTTGCTTCTGGCCTCAGCATCCTCAAGCCCAGCTTCGGCTTCCAGTTTCTTCTCAAATGCTGTTTCACAGGAGACCTGCTCTTCTGGCAGCTGCTCAGTGTGCTCACTGCTGGCTCCTTCCACGGCCACCCTTGGGCCAGCTCTGCACTGCTCCCCTCAGCAGTAGCTCGTGTCAGCACATCACAGGCTGGGCAATGTGCAGCCTCAGTCTTCCTGAAGAAGTGCTCCTGGCCAACCGCTTTGAAAGGCTCTCATTGTGGCTTGAGGCTTTCCTTTTCCATCAGCTCCTGACAACGCTTCTCAGACTTCTTATTCCTGTCTACAATGTACTCCTGGAGGAACTCCACCATCTTATTAGGCAGCTGAGTGCTTATAAATTGCAGTATTTCTTTGTGAAATTAGCTATGCAGGTGTTTTTGGATTTCTTCATCTTCAAAGCTATGGAACTTATACACAGAACAGACAAACTGAATCCTGTCAGTTGCGTGGTCCCACAGTCTGTCTCTCCTCCTTTGCTTTTCTGTCTCTTTTTCACTTCCTCATCCTCCTCATCCTTCTCTTCCCTGAAGACAGTCCAGAGACTGTCCCACAATGGTGGCAACTGGCAGGTGCTGCTCAGGAGCCTCTCAAAAGGGCAAGTGGGACATTTGGCAAGAGGTCACTGCCTGCTACTATGACTGCTATTTAATGGCAAAGTTATCCTGGGAAGGATCTCTCTGCTTCCCAGCATCACAGAATTCATCCCCCCCAAAATTCTTCTCCTGACCAGAAGTCACCAGCTCCATCATCGTTGTCCAAAAAATCCCCTTCACTGTCAGCACGGGCCAGTTTGGCATCCAGCTTCTCAAACATTGTAAAGCACTTCCATTTCCTGCCCATACTGTCTGGTTCAAAGTGCTCAAACCTCTCCTCCTGCGCCGATCTCTTGTACGAGCCTGTGATTGGCCACATCCATGAGGCATGGTGTTGACCTATCCACCTGTCCCTTGCATTCCCATCATGACACAGTCAGGGGCCATGGACTGGGAGAAGATGGAAGGGGGAGGCCTGCTTGGGAGGAGCCTCCCAAGCCTCATGCACCCACGTTGCTTAGCTTATTCCAAGAAGTGGACAAGGGTACAGTGGAGGCTGAGGGTGGCAGGAAGGGGACACTGCACATGGAAGTGCTGGAACTGCTCTGGTCTTGGCATTAGCTCTGGCCCTGGCCTCTCATGAAGCCATCAAGGGACGCTCACTTCCCGGCTGGGTCCCAGCAGTCATGGTACAGCTCACCAAAGCTGTCACCGCAGTCAGTCCCCAGGCCAAAGTCATAGTCATAGTTGTAGCTAGGGCAGTACAGATTGTGTTCAGGCAAGCAAGGTTAGGAATTGTAGGACTCATATGGCTGGAAGTGGAAGCAGCTCTCCGGGTCCTGCATGCCCTCCCCAGGGCTGCTTCCTCAGCCCCTGCCTTCTTCCTTGGACATCATGTCCAAGAGCTGGTTGATCTTGGCATGATAAGAGTCAGAATGGTCGGTGTGTGGTTTTGGACTATAGGAGGCCATGAGCATGGAGGGACCCCCAGCTGCCAGGTCACCATCACTGGCTTTGGTGGCCTCCCACGAAGCTGGGCCATAGCTGTAGGTTGTTCCTGTAGTGACATCAGTGTTCTGGGCACTATAGTAATTGTAGTTGTCATAACCTCGCCAGCTGGCCACACTGCTGCTGTGTGTACCATTTGGACTCTAGGGCAGAGATCAGCAAAAGCCCCAGGCCACATCCAGTTTACTGGTTGTTTTTGTACAGCTCCCAGGCTAAGAATGGGTTTATATTTCTTGGGTGTTGACAGGTCCAGCACTCCAGGCCCCACACCCTCCTTAGCCTTGCTCCATGTCTTTAAAAAAAAAAAAAAAACAAACAAACAAACAAAAAAACCCACTTTTTAAAAATTATTTTATGTATTTGGAACAGGGTCTCACTAAGCAGCTTGGACTTATAGTGATCCTCCTGTCCCAGCCTCCACAGTGCTGGGGTTACAGGTGTGTGCCACCACCCCTGGTCTCAGTGACCAGGGGCAGGGCTGGCAGGGCCTGTGGTGCCAGGGATCAAACGCCAGTCCCTGCACATGCCTAAGCAGGTGCTCAGTCTGCTGAGCTACCTCACTAGCCCAATCCTCTGTATTTCTGAATGAGTCGTTTCTTTCCAGGATTCTGCATAATAGTTTTCTCAACCTTGTTTTATGATCCTTTATTTGTTTTGCTACAAAACAAATTGGGGTTTAAACTCAGGACCTTATGCTTGCCAAGCAGGCGCTGAGGCTGCTGAGCTGTCTCCCTAGTCCTCAGCCTAGCTTTATTGCTGGTGGGTTTGTGAAGCACCCACCCCTCCTAAAACCCTATGGTTTGTACACCATATAATGTAGCAACCATCTAAACCTAGACATAGCCTTGCTCATAATTGTAGATGGAAAACGCAGTCAGACCAAGGGTCTCTTTGGTGAATATAGACAATGGGGCAGGAGTTCAAGGACACTGCTGGGCATAACGCCAGTCCTTTCAGATCCAGTGATCACTGATGCAACTCAGGCTGGGCTTGGCTTCTCATCATAGACGGCAGAACCCAGTATTCTTCCTGGATTGAACATACACTTCTCAGGAGGTCTATGTGTAGCCTAAATCCTCTTTGTATCTGTCTCTTGTGGTTTTTTCTCAACCAGTCACCATGGGAGGGTATCTAATTTAATTTTCTCATTGTTGAGACAACACACCCAACATCTGAAGTCAAAGGATAAAAGGTTTACTTTAGTTCACCATTTGTGGAGGCTTTGGTCCATAGTTGGCCATCTCCGAAGCATAGCATTGGCAGAGAGGCATCACAGAGGAGAAGCAATTCATGGAGAGCAGAAGGCAGCAGCAGCAGCAGCAGCAGCAGGTGGCAAGAGACCACAGCAGATTGCTTTCTACCCCTTAGATTTTCTCAAGCCCCCCCCCCTTAGGTACTTTATATACCCTCAATCCCAGCATCACACACTAAATCCAGCCATCTCTCAAAAGGCCCACCTAGAGTTGCATGAAGCTTTAGGGGGACACTTAGACACAAGACATAGCACAGGGTAACATTGGAAATGCTTAAGCGAAGCTTCACTGCAGCCAACTTTTAAATAATTAACCACTTCCCAAAGCAACTCTTGATTAAGCCCTCTCAAGTATAGCAGATGCTGCACTGGATTTTTAAAATTCTACAAGTATAGAAGTCTTCAAATGTCTTTTTTTTTATATTAATTTTTTCCTTCTCACTTTTTGATTTTCCTTTATTTTGGTCTCTGGTTTTCCTTTTTTCTTGTTTGTTCTTTTCTATTACATTTATGTAATTGTAGTAAATTAATTTTTCCTTAATATGATTTTATTTCTCTTATTATGTGGAAAGAGACACTTTTGGAGTAAAACCTCATCATAACTTTGCATTTTACATAACGGAGGGAAACATACCCTTTCATTCCATATGCTAATAAATGGCAGAGCATGGCTTTGGGAGTTCTTATGCAGGGTCACGGACTTGCACAACAGCCTGCAGAGTAACTGAGCCATGAATAGACACTGCAGCAAAGGGATGGCCTGAGTGCCCTAGAACTGTGGCTGCTGTAACTCTCCTCATACAGGAAGCATCCTGCTGACTTCAGGCAAAGATCTCATCATATGGACACCACACTGTGGCGAGACTTCTTTCTTCCAAAGGGAAGCTATGGCTATCATACAGCTGACTTCCTAAGTGCCAGGCTCTACTCTAGAAGGACCAGTCACTCCAATAAAGACAGGTTTCTCTTCTACACTGTGCCACATTTTACTACCAAAGAAGGAACTTGAGGCTGAAAAACACTGCTGTGAACAGGAGATTCTCCACAGGTGTGCAGCCAGAAGACCTGTTAGACACAACCCTTACTGAGGCAGATTTCATCCTCTTCTGTGATGGCAGATCCTTCATAGAAATTGGGATGAGAAAGGCAGGAAAACCAATAGCTTTTGACCTGACTTCAGACACTGAAAACTACCTCCCTTGATCCTGATCCTAGGACCAGTGTGCAGCTAGCAGAACTCATAGCTCTGACAAAAGCTTTACAACTCAGAGTAGGACTGAGAGTCAATATTTTTTTAACTTTATTTATTTATGTTATGGCTGGCTCAGCCTGCCCTGGAGGTGGGCTGACACAGCTTGTGGTGCTGAGAATTGAACTACAGTCCCTGCAGTTGCCCAAACTTGCCTAGGAGGCTTTTTAGACCACTGAGCTATCTTGCTGGCCCCGAGAGTCAATATTTGTACTAATGGTTATCATACGTGGTTAACTCCAACTTTTGGACAGCTCAATAAGAGCCCTGTCTTCTGTTAAGAAGAAGGAAATCACTCCTATTCTCCTTGGCCCAACTTTATGAAATATTCGGGATAGACACTTTCCAAGAAAGGCATGCACATCATAGCTTTACAGGTCAAAGGCTGGCTTGAAATTGACTGGTTTAATCACCTTGGAATAGATAGAAAACTCTAATAGCACTCATCAGTCCTATGGAGCCAATTTGTGGTGCTTGATACCTTCTGGATAGATGGAGAGATGTATGCGAGACTTCCATGTTTGCAGGGCAGGAGTGTCAAAAATATTGATCAATCTGCAAGCTTAACTTGTCTGACATTAATGGTCTAGAAGTATATTTCATTGCTATGATCATTTTTTCTATCTTTATTACTTCCCTAGGATCAGAGACTATCATGCAACACATCAGGGCCTTGACTAACTATATTAAACAGCCTTAAATGACACCTCAACTTCTCTCACTCTCTTTCTCTCTCTCTCTCCCAAATTAAGAAGTAAAATTAATGAAACAAGCCATTTTCCAAAAGTGGATACTACTAGACAATCTTAGAGCAGCACAGAGGGATACTTGTAGAATTATACAAGCTACATTCTGTGTGTGCATTCCTGATACTTCTGTCCATATCTTGATGGCTTTCCAATATATTAAATGACAAGATAATGCCATGTTGAATTCTGAAATTCCCTGGACTCTCTCCTTATGCTCTTTGTGGGAGGCTGTTATTGGAAATATTTGTTAGTTTTATCCATAATAGTCTTGTTAATGCTATAGTTTGGCCTATGCATTCTTAAGTGCTTCTCTGACCTTAACAACTTCAGACCTACAGCTATATGCCTACTCAAGATGCTAACATCTGATGTCTATAAAGGGCCTTTAGAGAGACCCTGAGTGGGGTATCTCTTACTGCTGGTTAAAAGTATATAACCCCTTAAGTGAGAAGTAGCCAGTATGGTCTTCACCCCTTGTTCCCTCACAGAACTTATGATGCCTTTTCAGAGGGGAATATTAAATACAGCAAAGTTAAACAAGAAAATTGTAGGCAGGCAAGGAGTGGAGGCCTTCCAGGGAGTTGAGGCAAAAGTTGAGCATCCATCAGAACAGTGTCCTGTCAGTAGGCTCATTAATTTTAGTGAGAAAGAAATAACAATTTGACAGTTTCAAGACAGGTTAGTAGGACAGTTAAAATAATTAATACATTGCATATTGTTGTATTCCTAGTAGTTGTTCAGAGTACACAATGCAGACATGATATCTTGTCTAAACACTATTATTATAAATCTTTCTTCTCATTGAACTAAGAGAAAGTAGCTGTATATCTATCCTATTTTTTTTTTCACTACAAAATGGTCCTTCATTTATATCCCCTTTTTTTGTTCTGTTTTGTCAGAGATGGGTGTTCCATTGCCATTCAAATATTGTAGGTACATGAATTCAGCAAATTAACCCAGCATAGTCCAATAGTCCATCATAGTAGAGGGTTATCAGCAGAACTAGCAATGTCAAAAGTTGTTGGCTTGAGCCTTTTACAGCTCAGTATATTAATATAGCTTTACTTTTTTTTTTTTTTTTTTTTTTTTTTTTTTTTTTTTTTTTTTTTTTTTTTTTTTTTTTTTTTTTTTTTTTTTTTTTTTTTTTTTTTTTTTTTTTTTTGAGATAGGGTCTCGCTGTGCAGTTGAGGCTGGCCTTGAGCTCACTTTTGTAGCCCAGGCTAGTCTCGAACTCACACCAATCCTCCTGCCTCAGCCTCCCGAGTGCTGGGATTACAGGCGTGAGCCACCACTCCTGGCTTATAGCTTTACTTTTTATACCTCGTGGTTAGTATATTAATATGGCTTTACTTTTTATACCTCGTGGTTAGACTTTTCTCAGGATTTACCCTGAAATCATGTATAGCAGTTTGTAGATCTTTTGTCAGTGTCAACCATCTGGATGAGTCATGGCCATTGCTTGACCAATTTGCTCTCTGTGAAAGCCTAAGAGAATGTTTTCTCTCTATGTGACTCTCCTTACACACACTATACATCATCAATCACTTTGCTCTGTAGCCCCTTAATCTCCTTAAACAGAAAATTTGGGACCCCACTGAGTTATAGGATATTACAGTACAGGTTCTCTTATGTCCTCACTGACCTTAAAGGGCTAGGGCCAAAATACTAACTGTCCTTGTAGCCCTTCTTTTTCTCTAATTTTTTGGTCTGCAAACTACTGGGGCATTTAAAATTTCTAGAACCTTCTATAACACACTTTCTTTGGGAATCAGATTCTTAGGTTAAAATATGTGCATATACCTTTGGGGCTTCCTTTATAATCTGATAGAGGGGTAAGATGATCACACCACACCCTGTTCCCCAAAGGCAACAAAGCCTATAGTTCCTAGGAATCTCCTTTGCTGCTTTAAGATCTTGGGCTGTGAGAAGGAAAGTATTGGATTAACTCTCTCTTCTTCTACCCTGAGGGTTCCCTTAGATATAATAAACCCCAAGTATTTTACATTGAGGCTGCAAATATTTATCTTAGACCTATCAACCTTATAAACCTCTGTCTGATGGGAAATTCAGCCGAGCATAGGTATCTTGGCCAGAGAGCTCTACTGAGGGGCACATAACTGTACATCATGTGCATATTGAAAGACCATGAGTTGAAAAAAATTCAAAGCACACCAAGTCATGGTAAAAGCACTTCACCAGAAGATGAGGACTCTCTCTGCTTTCTTGAAAAAGTGAAGTCCAAATTAGTTGAAGCCTGATTGTGGTGATTTTCAAAAGCAAAAAGAAACTGGGAATCTGTATGTAAAGTAATATAAAATAAGGGCTGGAAAGATAGCTCAGCAAACTAAGTGCCTGCTTGGGCAAGCACAGCGACTGGGGTTTGATCCTTGGCACCACATGCTGTGCTGCCCCACTTCCCAGCATGCTGAGCAGGCCACCAGACATGGTAGCACATACCTGTAATCTCAGCTCTAGGAGGCTGAAAACAGGAGGATCACTATAGTCTAAGCTGCACAGTGACACCCTGTACCAAATACATGAATGAGAGAGAGAGAGAGAGAGAGAGAGAGAGAGAGAGAGAGAGAGAGAGAGAGAGAGAGAGAGAGAGAGAGGAGAGAATACAAAAGAAGCGATCCTTTAAATCTAGCACTGAAAATTAAGTACTATCTTCCAGGATCTGAGGAAAGAGGGTGTACGGAGTGTACTGATTAGTTACTACTAGAAGAATTAGCACTACAAAACCTTATTTATCAATCTGAAATTTGAGACCAACCTCTACTTCTCATTGTGTTTTTGAACTCCCAAAGTCAGTGTGTTGCACAGGCAATTACATTTGAGTAGACTTTGTGCCCTTAAGTTCTCAACTACAGGAACTTTTAACTTAATGCCTTAGAGGGTAGTATTTCCAGTGAGGAAAAATAGTAGGATCTTTGAGAGGTATTTGCACTGAAAGCTGTTATTGCTGTTCCTATTCTACCTTTAGTGTACTGTACTACAGGATTTATTTCTATCTCCATGAGAAAAGGCTGACTTAGGTGCATATACATTATAGTCTTTAGACAAGATATCTTTCCCCATGAGGGAACTGGACTTTCAGATATAATTGAGAATAAAAGAATAAAAAGAAAACCACTCAGTTATAGCTTAAAGATTACGAGAAACAGTGAGTTACCTCCTCTCCAGTGACTTCTCTCACTGAAGTATGTTGGAGGTCCCACTTGTTGATTATTTCATGTGTTAAATGTGCATTTTGATTCTTGTCCATGAACTCTTTGCCTACCCTGATGTCTTTAAGATTTTCTCCGACTTTCTCATCTAGGAAGTATAAGGTTTCTCTTTTAATATTTTTCCATTTTGACTTTAGTTTAGTGCATGGTGATAGACCTGGGTCAAGTTTTAGTTTTCAACATGTGGAGAGCCAGTTTTTCCAGCACCACTTGATAAAGAGGCTATCTTTCTTCCAGCAAACATTCAATACGATCTTATTTAGGGCAAGAACCATTCTGTTAAAATGTGCTGTAATGTGGGACAGTTTCCATCAATATAAAATACAATTTACTTTTGAAAAGTCCCAACCATGTCTCAGAGCCTGCCCACCACATTTCATGAGGCTTTGAGAGAGCAACTATATACAAACTATACAGCATGTGTGTTTTCTAAATACGGACTAGATTTCATGAAAAGACTCAGTTTACATCATTTCATGCCAAAGTCCACTAGGAAATGGTCTAACGCTAGGAATTTTCCTAAAAGAAGAAATGCTCTAAGTCCAGATGCAACATTATATGAAACAGGAAACATAAAACTTTGCCTGCAATAGTAAAGGTCCCATCAAAAAAATCATAATTCTTAAAGAAAAGGAATAAATGCCGGGCGTGGTGGCGCACGCCTGTATTCCCAGCACTCGGGAGGCTGAGGCAGGAGGATCGGTGTGAGTTCGAGACCAGCCTGGGCTACAAAAGTGAGCTTAAGGCCAGCCTGAACTGCATAGTGAGACCCTGTCTCAAAAAAAAGGAATAATTTACTAAAATAAAGAAAAGCTTCTAACAGTGACAGAAAGGGGTCCAGAAAGAGGACTGACTGCTGACTCCACTTCTCATGGGTGTTTTATTAAGCAAAGCCCTGAGGTGAGATAAATTCAAGTTGGGCAAAAACATAGTCAACTAATAAAATTATAATATAACCACTTAGGTAATGCTGATCCAATTAAAAAATCACAAGGTAGAAATAAAGTGAGATAAAACTGTGGTTAATCAATAAGATTACAGGGGCTGAGGAGATAGCTCAGTGATCTAAGTGCTTGCCTGGCAAGTGGAAGGACCAGAGTTCAATCCCTGGTACCAGATGCCATGCTGGGTGTGGTGGTGCAATACATACATACATACATACATACATACATACATCAATTTAAAGTAAGATTGCAACAAGTATAGTTGCTTAGATAACACTGATTAAATAGGGATCAAACTGGGAAGCAAGTTATATAGCAAGAGTAGGTAGGATGAACAGGGGCTTTCTTGGAAGGGTCGAGTTAAGATTTTGTCCTCCACCCCAAGGTGATAGATGCCTGTTTAGAGTATCAGTCACTGCTTTTCATTTCTAGGGGAGGAATATGGGCATAGTCATTGCTCTTTTCCTGAAGCCTGGGTTTCAGTGAAAGTGACTCCAGGCATAAATGTCTTCTGCAGTGACCTTTCCAGGGCCTATCCCTGTTGATTGCCTACAATATTTCTAAATAACAGTTATCTATAACAGCACCCTCTCTGAGGAGGTATCCCTGTCTGTGGTTAGAGGAAAACGGGGATGGTTCTTATCTAGCTGCTTCAAGCTGAGAAGGATCAATGTAGGGGTGACCACAGTCAGGGCCCTTCTCCAGAGAAATAACTAATGATCTCAGATAGACTGCATGCTGTGGTTTCACAGTTATAAACTCTTTACAAGGTTGCTTTGGTGAATCCCAGCAAAAATATTTTAGCACTTCTATTGTTGGTTTCATCTGCATGATCACTTACTTGGAGTTTGGCAGCCTCTAGGCAAGAATAAACATCTTTTTGAGAAATTAGAGCATGCATAATCAAAGCATGAGCACTAGAATGGAAAGGCAGGGTGGGCGAAAAGCCAAGTAGGGAAACTGTTTTTTGTTTGTTTGTTTGTCTCTTTGTTTGTTTGGTGGTACCAGGGATCGAACTCAGGACCTTGAGCATACCAGGCAGGGACTTATGTCACTGAGCTGTCTCCCCAGTCCTGGAAACTGTTCTTTAGGAACTGGAATAACAAGGGTAACTCACTGACTCTTATGCCCCTCTACTTGATACAAGTTATCTATATGTCTGTTATTTTGTTATGATTCTTTCTCCAGTTTTAGCTGTAAGAAGATGGAGAGTTTTGTGGTTTTGAAGGACAATTTTAGATAAAGAATTTAAAAGTTTTAGCCAGGTGTGGGGGCTCACATCTATAATCCCAGCACTCGGGAGGCTGAGGCAGGAGGATTAGTGAGAGTTCAAGACCAGCCTGGGCTACAAATGTGAGCTCAAGGCCATCCTGAACTACATAGTGAGACCCTGTCTCAAAAGGACAAAAAAAAATTTTTTTTAACTTTTTGTTGAGTTTTTATAGATTTTACCATAGTTTTTTAAATGACCCATAACAGTGGTCAGCTATTGGTGTAGATGGAAACTGCCAAAGGGGTTGGCAATTGGTGCCCCTCTTTATATCTAGCTTATTACTATGACCTTATTTTTGTACATTTTTTGGTTATACTTTTCTGCTGGATGTTTAAATCCAAGCTAAAGTGAGACCTGTGTTAATTAAAACTAACCACTTGCTGTCTGTCAA
>PVJA010016023.1:21293-44373 GCA_004027025.1 Myocastor coypus
TCTTCTTCTTCTTCCTCTTCTTCTTCTTCTTCTTCTTCTTCTTCCTCCTCTTCCTCTTCCTCTTCCTCTTCCTCTTCCCCTTCCTCTTCCTCTTCTTCTTTTTCCCACTTGTTGCCTCTTGTCCTTTGGAGTCCAGTAATCTCCTTGCTAGGGCTTTGGGTGACGCACTAAAATTGTCATATCTCATAGCAAGGTTGTCATGTCGAAGGTCCTTGTTGACCTTGCATGGTTAGGGTCAAAATATTGGTTGTTCTCCTAGCCCAGCTATCTTTTTTAAGTCTCTAAACTTTAGTTATTGAACACCCAGCAGAGAAGATCTATGACATTAGTCTTGCAGTCAGGGCAGTGAATTTAACCATTATAATTTTACCTGTCTAGGCCAGGTGTGGTGGCACATGCCTGTAATCCCAGCACTTGAGGCATGAGGGTCGGTGTGAGTTCAAGACCAGCCTGGGCTACAAAAGTGAGCTCAAGGCTGGCCTGAATAGCTTAGTGAGAGGCTGTCTCAAAAAGACAAAAAAAAAAAAAAAAAAAAATCTGGCTACCAAACACTTTAAAATATAAAATAGAGCCAGATGACTGTTATTTCTTATCGATCATGGTGTGTTTTAGACATTAAATCCCTGCAGAATGTTAACAGACAATAGCCACATAACTCAACAAAGAAAATGAGATCAAAAGTCATGCATAATACTTCAGTATGACAGTCTGATGACATTATCTTTGTAACATACTTAAGTTTTAAAATAGAATACCCCTTTTAGTCAAACATCTTCACATGATCACAAGACATTAAATGACATAGAGAAACTTCCATCTAATTCATTATCCTTTAACAGAATGTCATCTAAGAAGAATGTTTACTCTCTGATTTTAGAGTGTGATATTATTTGGACTATTTGGTACCTGAGTATCCTTAAGTATAATGACACATGTAACATACAATTCATACACACTTTTTTAAAAAATATCATTTGACTGGCAACCTCATGCTGATTTGACATGTACCTCTTATCATAAGTAGCTGGATTGTGAGAGAAAGGCAAGTATTTGAGTCTAAAAAGAAGTATTATCATTATGAACAATCTTGGTTTTATGTCTTAGAAGACTTATACAACCAGAAGGCACGAGTACATTTAGACATCATGAAATTAGCAATAATGAGTATCACAGCCCTGTGAACCCCTTTGTCCTTTAATTTGGTTTTGTTCGAGTAGCGTCTTTTTTTTTTTTTTTTTTTTTTTTTTTTTTTTTTTTTTTTTTTTTTTTTTTTTTTTTTTTTTTTTTTTTTTTTTTTTTTTTTTTTTTTTTTTTTTTTTTTTTTTTTTTTTTTTGTATTTTTGAGACAGGGTCTCGCTATGCAGTTCAGGCTGGCCTTGAGCTCACTTTTGTAGTCCAGGCTGGTCTCAAACTCGCACCAATCCTCCTGCCTCAGCCTCCCGAGTGCTGGGATTACAGGCGTGAGCCACCACTCCCAGCTTCTCAGTAACGTCTTTTAATGAAACTTTATTGTTTTTTTTCAAAGAAAATTTAACATTTTGACAATGGCCAATATGAAAATATTATGATAATGTGTTCAGCAGAATTTATGGGATGTGTTGCCCATTAGGCTATGGATATTATTGGGGCCCCATTAGTGAAAATTCCCAGGAAGCTGCTTCTTTATTCACCAAGGGGGATCCCAAAGAGAAATTTCCCTGAGCCTAAGGGGTCTCCATTGAATTAGCATAAAAAATTGTGATGACCTTTGAGAGCCAGATCAGAAGAATTAGACACATTATTTTTGTGTCTAATGAAATTTTTTTTAAATTATTGTACACAGATGACAATATGTAATACATTTTTTTCTTTTTTATTTTTCTTTCTTGTTTCAGAACTTTTGTTTGTTTGTTTGTTTATTTTTATGGCCGGTTCAGCCTGCCCTGAGGGCAGGGCTGGTGCAGCATGTGGTGCCGGGGATTGAACCGCGGTCCCAGCAGCCACCTAAGCTTTCCTAAGCAGGTGCTTTAGACCACTGTGCCATCCCGCCAGGCCCCTGTAATGCATTTTTAAAGCCAGTGCTGACATCATTTTAATCAGTTTACAACCTAGATGTAAGCATGCTCCTAACTCTAATGTCATCTGTAAGACAACTTAGTTATAGATGAATATTGAAAATCTAAAAAGTCAAAAAGAAGAAAAAAAGTGTTGAACTCAAACAAAAGCAGCGGTAATTATAACCAGTCACCAGAAGGTGCTAACAAAATTTGAAGCATAAAAATTTTGATTACCTAAGTGAGTCACAATCCAGAATCTGTGAAACAAACTCTTACCTCCATCCAGTTTATTGAAGATTTTATGGAAAGGAAGAAAAGTTTATGTCTAAGAGAGACAGAAGGGGGCCCAGGAAAATAGGTTGCTTCAGAAACATGATAATCTTCCCATGTTCCCAATTTAAATTTGCCACCATTTTAACAAAAACAATGTGTAAACATAACAAGGCATAAATTTCAGGCCCTGAGAAATTGACAAATAAGGATAATTTTTAAGTCACAATCCAGAATCCACAAAAAAGCAAGTGCCTCCTTCCCATGATCTCACTGAGGCTTCCAGGAATGGTATAGTACCTCCAAATGAAACAGGTGAAATAAATGTAATTCATAAACTGATACACTGAGTTCATGTTCCACAAAGTAAAAGAATGAATTCTAAGGAACAATGGAGGTGAAGAGTAGGAAAATTTATGAGGGAAAAGGAGTAGAAAATAGGAGCCACTCCTGGGAGATAGGAAGAGTCCCAAATATATTGACAATGTGTGCACTTCTCAAAGGAGTGCTATAGAGCAAAATCAAGAGGTTGGTATAATTTGAATCAAAATTGTGATCACTCAATAAAGTTTTAAGTATAATTTCTTAGGTGATATTGACCCAATAGTAGCAAAGGCATATGGATGACACCTTGGCCAATAATCTATAGTCTTAATCTTAGGCTTGATGGGCTAATGACATAATGGCTTATTTGTACAGGAAATCCAAGCTCCTCCAGCAACAAAGAAAGCCAATGCAACAAGCTTCTTCATGAGACTGAGCAGTGCACCATTTTACCTTCCAGAGCCAGGGACTGATGCTCAGGGTGAGGACCCAAACTTCTCCAAAGTTCATTGGAAAAGCCAGCATGCCAAGGTCCTCCAGCAGAACAGTCCAAGAGAATTAGCAGCTTCCAACAGCTTCTCCAAATAGCGTAGTAATAGTGTTTTGGCAGCTTCTCCTGTTCTGCCTTTTATGCCACCTGCATCAATCCTCAGGTGGACCTCCCACACTCAGCACCACAACAGTTTAATTCAGCTGGGTGTAATAAGTTGACCACCAGTTAAAAATCCACTGTAATTCCAGTACTTGGGAGGCTGAAGCAGGAGAATCAGTGCAAGTTCAAGACAAGCCTGGGCTACAAAAGTGAGCTCAAGGCCAAACTAAACTGCATACCGAGACCTGGTCTCAAAAAGACCCCCCAAAAAATCCACTACAGACAGAATCTCACTATGTAGTGTAGGCTGGCCTTAAACTCTCTTATGTAGCCCAGGTTGGGCTTGAAATCACAGCGGTCCTCCTGCCTCCACAAGTAACAGGATTTAAGGGTTGTGGTGCCAAAGCCTTCTGATACTTATCACCACTATGTGCCCCAGATGCAAGACATGACATTACTGGACTTGATGTTTGCCCTGCTGGGTTTCATCTTGCTTTGGGTCTTTTCTATCCACCTATTTATCTTTTTGGGAATAGGAATATTTACCCTGTGCCATTATACCTTCAGATTAGGTAATTTGCTTTTTATTTCTTTTTTTATTTTTACAGAAGTTCACAGCTAAGAATTCTCTTGAGTCTCAGAAGAGACTTGGACTTGGGATTATAGGTATGCACGGGTTTTTTTTGGGGGGGGGGGACTGGGTATTGAACTCAGGCCCTTGTGCTTCCCAGGTATAGCTCAGTTGTTTAAGCACCTGCTTGGGCAAACATAGAAGCAAGGGAGTGTGTTCAATCCCCAGCTCCACCTGACCATCTAGACCCACCCTTAAGGCAGCCTGAGCCAACCAAAAAAAAAAAAAAAAGTTCTATATAATAGGTTGGCATGCACCATCAAGTCTGGCTAAAAAGTTAATGCCTTTAAAGTGTCAGTAAAAGCCAGGTGTGGTGGCTCACACCTGTAATCCCAGCACTTGGGAGGCTGAGGCAGGAGGATTGGTGCAAGTTCGAGACCAGCCTGGGCTACAAAAGTGAGCTCAAGGCCAGCCTCAACTGCATAGTGAGACCCTGTCTCAAAAAGACAAAAAATAAATAAATAAATAAAGTGACAGTAAAGTTGACACAACTTTAGCAAGCCTTACAAGCTTATAAGGGGGGCAAATAAATAGTGAATTACTAAAAGCAGGAAAGAAAGAGTAATGATTACACTGACTTCAAATAGAAAGTATAAAGGAATATCAGGAACAATTAGATGCCAACATATCATATAGGATTTGGGGGGGGCTGGCTCAGGCTGCCTTAAGGGTGGGTCTAGATGGTCAGATGGAGCTGGGGATCGAACCACACTCCCCTGCCTCTGGCTGTTTGGCCAAGTAGTGCTCAAACAACTGAGCTATACCTGGCAAGTACAAGGGCCTGAGATCAATTCCTGGTTCCACAAGAAAAAAAAAAAAAGATAAAGAAAAACTGAGCAAACCTGCAAGCCCCCGCCAATATATTACACAAATTAGCTGAGTTGCACATATTCTCTGGCCCTCAGAAGGTTGAGCCAAGAAAACTGCAAGTTCAGGACCAGCCTGGGTACTGCACACCTGTAGTTCCAGCATTTAGGAGACTGAGACAGGAGGATCACTGTGAATTTGAGACCAGCCTGAACTACATAGTGAGATCCTGTTTCAAAACACAAAAATAAAAAAAAACAACCTAGGAAACTAATCAAGGATCTGTTACAAAAGCTAAAAAAAGCTGAGGATATAGCTCAGTTAAATGCCAGTCTTAACTACATAGTGAATTCAAAGTCAGCCTGTCCAATACACAATGAAATACACACACACACACACACACACACACACACACACACACACACAAGCCATAGCACCAAGCAAGGCTCTATTGATGGATAAGTGAATGAGCAAAATGTGATAAATACATATAGTGGAACATAATTCTGGCTTTAAAAAGAAGGCAACTAGGTGTGATGGTGCATACCTGTAATCCTAGTGCTTGAGAGGCTGAGGCAGGAGGATCAGTGTGAGTTCAAGACTAGCCTGGGCTACAAAAATGAGCTCAAGGCCAGCTTGAACTGCATAGTGAGACCCTGTCTCAAAAAGACAAAAATAATAATAATAACAATAATAATAGCGGGCCCAGCAGGATGGCTCAGTGGTCTAAAGCACCTGCTTAGGAAAGCTTGGGCAGCTGCAGGGACCGCGGTTCCATCCCCAGTACCACATGCTGCGCCAGCCCTGCCCTCAGGGCAGGCTGAGCTAGCCATAAAAATAAATAAATAAACAAACAAAAGAAAAATAAATAAATAAATAAACAAACAAACAAAAGTTCTGAAACAAGAAAAAAATTCTAAAAAATAAAAATAATGGGCCCGGCAGGATGGCTCAGTGGTCTAAAGCACCTGCTTAGGAAAGCTTGGGCAGCTTCAGGGTCCTCGGTTCAATCCCCAGCACCACATGCTGCGCCAGCCCTGCCCTCAGGGCAGGCTGAGCTGTCCATAAAAATAAATAACAAACAAACAAAAGTTGTGAAACAAGAAAAAAACAAAAAAAATTTTTTTTAAAATATATATATACTAAGAAAATAAGCCGGGCGTGGTGGTGCATGCCTGTAATCCCAGCACTCGGGAGGCTCAGCAGAAGGATCGGTGAGAGTTTGAGACCAGCCTGGGTTACAAAAGTGAGCTCAAGGCCAGCCTGAACTGTACAGTGAGACCCTGTCTCAAAAAGACAAAAAAAAAAAATTAATTAATTAATTAATTAAATAACATAATAATAATAATAATAATAATAATAATAATAACGAGGCAGCTGGGCATGATGGCATATGCCCATAATCCCAGTACTTGGGAAGTTGAGTCAGGAGTATCTCATAAGTTCAAGGCCAGCCTGAGATACATAGTGAGTTCAACGGAAGTCTGAGCTGTATAACAATATTATGAGACCTTCTTTCAAACAAAACACAAAGCAATTCTGGCACATGCTATAACATGGGAGATTATTGAGCACATTATGCTAATATGAAGTACACTAGTCACACAAAGAAAAATATTGCATGATCCCATATATATAGTGTATATAGAGTAATTAGAATCATAAAAAATAGAGCTGGATGTGGTGGTGCATGTTTTTAGTGGGAGGATGAAGTGAGTAATTATAAGTTCTTAGTCATCCTGGACTACATAGAAGTTTAATCAGGGCCAGCAAGATAGCTCAGTAGACTAAAGTGCCTGCTTAGGATCAAACCACAGTTTGATCCCTGGTACCACATGACATGCCAGCCCAGCCCCCAGGGCTGGCTGAGCTAGCCAGAGTCTGGGAGTAGTGGTGCACTCTTATAATCCCAGTGCTGGGGAGGCTGAAAGCAGGAGGATCATCACCTGCCTGACCTGTATAGTGAGACCTTGAAACAACGGAATACATTTTTTTTAAAAATAAAAAGGTAGGGCCCGGCAGAATGGCTCAGTGGTCTAAACGCCTGTTTGGGAAAGCTTGGGCAGCTTCAGGGACTGCGGTTCAATCCCCGGGCACCAAATGCTGCGCCAGCCCTGCCCTTGGGGCGGGCTGAGCCGCCATAAAAATGAGTGAATAAACAAGCAAAGGTTCTGAAACAACAAATAAATAAACAAACAAACAAACAAACAAATAAATAAATAAAAAGGTAATAGGAAAACACTGGATGCTTTTTCCCTGAAATGAAAAGACAAGCATATCTTTCTAGGTTAGTACTGTTTAAAGAAAACATACGAATATGTCCTTGTGAACTTGTAATAGATAGTAGTTTCCTAGAGGTGACAACAAAAGAAAAAAAAAAAATAGTTCTTCCAGTCCTGGGCACTTCGGGGCTATGTTTTACAGTGCAAATTTGTCCAAATCTAAGAACCACACCACATATATCCAGGTATAAAAATGATATAGGAAACAGTGTCAAGAAAGCCAACCACAAACACGAATTTGGTTTTGTTTGTTTGTTTGTTGTACTGGGGAAGTGCACTCAGGACCTTGCACTTGCCAGGTAAATGCTTACACCACTGAGCTGTCTTCCTGACCCAAAAATGGACGTACTTTAAGACCATAATGTTAAGTGAAATAAATCAGATACACAAGCTTAAATGTCACATCATTTTTCTTATGCAAGAAACCCTAAATGTGAATAAATTAAATATACAAAATAAAAGGTAACAGGAAGTAGAGAGATAGATCTTTCTCAGATGGAAAGGGGATCAAAGGACAGAGTTAAGGAGAGGAAAGAGAGCTTAAGGCGATGAAAACAGCGAAGCTGTGTGTGCTGTGTCTATGTGCCAACTCCTGGAAGAATGCACTCATTACATACTGCAAGTGCTACTAAGAGAAAAAGGAAATGAAAGTAGAACTAAAACTTGAAGGAAATAGAAGCATTCCTACGCTCACCTTTTTGGGGGTGTGGCTCAATCCCTAGTACTGAAAAAACTCATCAAAAATGAAAAGTAAACCCATAGAAAGGGAAGAAACATTTGCAAGTCACATATTTGAAAGGGATTTGTGTCAAGAATATGTAAAACAGACTCTTACAACTCAATGATAAAAAGTCAAAGAATCCAGGATCTAAATGGACAGTTCTCCAAGAAAGATGCACAAATGATCAATAAGTACATGAAAACATGGTCAGTATTTTTAATCATCAGAAAAATACAAATCCAAACCTCATGAGATACCATTTTAAAATGACTATAAGAGGGCCTGGCAGGATGGCTCAGTGGTCTAAAGCACCTGCTTGGGAAAGCTTGGGCGGTTGCAGGGACCACAGTTCGATCCCTGGCACCATATGCTGCGGCAGCCCTGCCCTCAGGGTAGGCTGAGCTGGCCATAAAAATAAATAAACAAACTAACAAAAGTTCTGAAACAAGAAAAAAAAATTCTTAAAAAAAATGACTATAAGAAAATGGCAAGTGTTGGTAAGGGTGTAGACAAAGGGAGTCTCACACATATTCATGGAAACTTAAAATGACAATCACTGCGGAGTACATATAGCTTAACAATCTCTCAAAAAATTAAACAGAGGATTACCACATGATCTAGCAATTCCATTCATAGGTATATTTCAAAAAGAATTCAGCAGTATTTTCACAGTAGTGGATGGCAGAAACGATTCAAACCTCCATCAGCTGATTAATGAGTAATTATACACGGTTTACTGACACAATGAAATTTCATTTGGCAGTAAAAGGAATTAAAGAACACATGCTTCTTGAAAACATGTTAGGTCGAGCCGGGCGTGGTGGCACACGCCTGTAATCCCAGCACTCAGGAGGCTGAGGCAGGAGGATTGGTGCGAGTTCGAGACCAGCCTGGGCTACAAAAGTGAGCTCAGGACCAGCCTCAACTGCATAGTGAGACCCTGTCTCAAAAAGACAAAAAAAAAAAAAAAAGAAAGAAAACATGTTAGGTCAATGAGGCTAGGCATAACTGAGCACATATTTCTTACAAACTCCATTTCTATGAAATATGTAGATTCCTCATATCCATAGAAAAGAAAGGTAGCTTTGCCTAGGGATGGGAAAAGACGGGCATAAAAGGATACTGGATAAGGAAATTTGTGAGTCACCATTATGTTACTGTGGTAAAACACAGAAGCTAATAAGCTTAGAATAGGGAAGGGTTTATTTTGGCTCACAGTTTCAGAGTTTTTAGTCCGTGGTACTTGGCCCTGTGGCTTGGGGTATAGTACATCGTGGCAGGAGTGCACAGTGTGGGGGGCTGCTCACTTCATAGTACCTGAAGAGCTAGCTAATGAAGCTCATGTCACCTTCAAGGCTCACCCCCAGGCCCCACCTTAATGGTTCCACTACTTTCCAGTAGCATCACAGGCACCGGGGACCAGGACTCCCATATTGTAGACATTTCAGAGCCAAACTACAGCAGGCAAGGAAGGAAGCAGTGAAATGTTACAGACTAACACAGCATGGTGGTTCACACCTTGAATCCCAGCACTTGGAAAGACTGAGGTCAAAGTCCAGCATGATCAATTTAGTGCTCAGTGGAACCTTGTGCTAAAAAAAAGTCTAGAGATGTAGCTCATTGGTCTGGGTTTAATCTCTAGTACAAATATACATATTAGGTTTGACCATGATGAAAGGTTGCACGACTGGGAATGCACTTAAAGCTGTTGACTTGTACACTTTACACTTCAAATGAGTGAATGGTATCATATGAGCTGTATCCCAGGAAAACTATTCTAAAAATACTGAACTAGGCTGGGTGTGGTGGTGCACACCTATACTCCTAGCACTTGGGAGGCTGAAGGAGGAGGGTTGCTGTGAGTTCAACACCAGCCTGGGCTACAAAAGTGAGTTAAAGGCCAGCCTGAAGTGCATAGCAAGACCCTGTCTCAAAAAGACAAAAAATAGGCACCTGCCAGGTATGGACCCTCGGCCTACCTCCCCCTTTTTTTCGGCTCCTACAGCTCGAGTTCCAGTCCCGCCATCTAGCATTTCCTCTGGTAACCTGTCTGACCCACATGCCTGCTGGGTAAGCACCCTCAGCCTGCATCCCCCCTTTTTTTCTGACTCCTTCTGCTCGAGTCCAGTACCGACCCCATGTGGCATCTTGTCTGGCAACCCATCTGGCCTGCGAGCCTACCAGGACTCCTAAACTCCAGAGCTCCAACTCCACCCACAGTCCTGACCCACGGGGCCTCACAACAGCCAGCAGCCTGAGCTCTGACACGCAGCCAGGCACTTCTGGAGGGGAACCAACTTGGGGGATCCAGACCAAACTCCCATACACACTAACAGCATAACTTCACCAAAGTGCAGAGATCGCTTCTATACAAAATGATAACTACAAGGAGTAAGATGCAATCTCAGGGCCCGAGCCCACCCAAATCAAATACAGGAGACAAGACCACGGAAGAAAATAGGAATCATGCAGACGAAATCTCTGAATCGGTAGCATCTGTGGTAGACAGACAAGTGCAGAAATGTATAGAGAAACTCAGATCAGAGATAATATCTGAAGTAAAAAAAAGAAATTCATGAAGTGGAAAAACAATGGGAGAAACGTATAGAGGAAACCAGAGCAGAAATAATATCTGAAGTTAAAAAAGACATGTCTAATTTAATAGCATCCAAAGTAGGGGAACAACTACAGAAAGGTAGAGAGGGAAACAGAAAAGAAATAATCTCTAAGCCGAGTGTGGTGGCGCACGCCTGTAATCCCAGCACTTGGGAGGCTGAAGCAGGAGGATCGCTGTGAGTTCAAGACCAGCCTGGGCTACAAAAGTGAGTTCAAGGCCAGCCTGAACTGCATAGCGAGACCCTGTCTCAAAAAAAAAAAAAAAAAAAAAAAAAAAAAAAAAAAAAAAAAAAAAAAAAAAAAAAAAAAAAAAAAAAAAAAAAAAAAAAAAAAAAAAAAAAAAAAATCTCTAAACTAGAGAGAGAAATGATAATTGATAAAAAAAAAAAAAAATAGAGGAAATAGAAAAATGATGGATTCCCTGATGGAGCAGTGTAGGAAAGAAATAGATCACATGAAACAATTTCAAGGACATATACAAGAAAATAAAATCTCAATCACAAATTGGCAAAACCATATGAATGAAAGTGAAGATAGAGTTTCAGATCTTGAAGACCCAGTCGCAGCAAGTGAAAAAGTAAGAAAGGATCTCTTAAAAGTGACTAGGACACAGGAAAAAATAATTCAACATCTGCAAGATGATGCAAAAATGAATAAGGTGAGATTAATAGGAATCAATGAGAAAGAAGGAGTCAATACAAATAATATAAAAAGAATATGGGTAGAAGTAATAGCAAAAAATTTCCCAAATATGAGAAAGCAATTGGACATCCAGATAACTGAAGCATACAGAACTCCAAATAACATCAACCCGACTAAAAACACACCAGACATATAATAGTCAAGATACCAGAAATCCAGCAAAAGAATAATGTACTAAAAGCTGCAAGAGAAAAGAAACAGGTCACATTTAAAGGAAAGCTCATGAGAGTAATGGCAGAGTTCTCTTCACAAACAATGAAGTCAAGAAGAACATGGAGCAAAATGCTTCAAATCCTTTATGAGAACAAATTTCAGCCCAGAAAACGATACCTGGCAAAACTCTCCTTCAAGTACGAGTGAGACGTGAAATATTTTCACAACAAGGTATAACTAAAGAATTTCATGATGTCAAAGCCAACACTACACAGTATTCTAACAAATATTCTAACAAAACAACCCGAACTCAACAAAACAGAACAGAAAGATCCCACCAAATGGAGTAACCAACTAAACATAGGAGAAAAAGTGATAAACAGTAGCAAATAAAAGTCATGGCAATCATAGGTCAATACATTTCAATTATAACCATCAATGTAAATGGACTCAATTCTCCAATTAAAAGAAGTAGACTTGCACAGTGGATAAGGAAACAAAGCCCAACAATATGCTGTATACAAGAAACACACTTAACTCATAAAGAAACTCACAGGCTTAAAGTTAAAGGTTGGAAAACAATACTACATGCTCCAGCACCCCAAAAAAGAAAAAAAAGAAAAAAGCAGGAGTAGCAATCCTGTTTGCAGACAGTCTAAACTTCAAACCAAGATTGATCAAATGAAATAAAGAAGGCCACTACATATTGGTTAGGGGAAAAATTCATGATGAAGAGGTAACATTCATAAATATGTAAGCATCCAACATGGGAGCAGCAAGTTATATAAAACAAACCTTAATGGACATGAAAAATCTCATATCCAATACTACAATCTTTTTTTTTTTTATTGTTTTTGTTCTTGTTTCAGAACCTTTGTTTGTTTATTCACTCATTTTTATGGCCGGCTCAGCCCACCCCAAGGTCAGGGCTGGCGCAGCATGTGGTGCCGGGGATCGAACCGCGGTCCCTGAAGCCGCCCAAGCTTCCCCAAGCAGGGGCTTTAGACCACTGAGCCATCCCGCTGGCCCCCTCCAATACTACAATCTTAACAAGAGCCCTCAACACCCCCTTATCTGAAAAAGATAGGTCAAGCAGACAAAAAATTAGCAATTTAGCAGAACTGAACCAGAACTTGGAACAACTGGACTTAGTGGACATACACAGAGTGTTCATCCAACCACTTCAAAATACACATTTTTGTAATCCTAAAGCCATATCTTGCTGAAGGCAGAATTATGTGTCCTGAATCCACACATTTGCAATTTCAGTGACACTCTGAAATTCCGGAAATTAAGATCCTAACAAAATTTCAGGCTTCCATTGTTAAAAACAAAAACAAAATACACATTTTTTTCAGCTGCACATGGGACATTTTCTAAAATAAATCACATATTAGTTCATAGATTATGCTTAAGTATATGCAAGAAAACAAAAATTATCCCATGCATATTATCTGACCACAGCACAATCAAATTGGAAATAAATGACAAAAGAAACCATAGGAACTCCAGGATTACACAGAAATTAAATAACACTCTTCTCAGCAACCAATGGGTTACAGATGAAATTAAACAGTATCTACAATTTAATGAAAATTCAAACACAACCTACCAGAATTTGTGGGATGCAACGAAAGCAGTTGTCAGAGGGAAATTTATAGCTCTGAACTCACACATTAAGAAAATAGAACAGGAACAAATAAACAGTCTTACACAGCACCTAAACCAACTAGAAACGGAAGAGCAAATGAAATCCAAAGCCCAAAGGCGGGAGGAAATTATAAAGATGAAAGCACAAATTAATTCAATTGAGACAAAGAAAACAATACAAAGAATTAATGAATACAAAAGCTGGTTCTTTGAAAGATTAAATAAGATTGATAAGTCACTAGCTAACCTCACCAAAAAGAGGAAAGAAAGAACTCAAATTCAAGCAATAACCAATGAAAAGGGAGAAATTACTACAGACCCAGCAGAGATACCGAGGAACATAAATAGCTACTTTGAGAATTTTTACTCTCACAGAATTGAAGACACAGATGAAATGGACAGATTCCTAGAAAGGTACAAACTGCCAAAACTGAATCAATAACCCAATAACAGCCAATGAAATGCAAAATGTAATAAAAAGCCTACTGACAAAGAAAAGTCCAGGACCTGATGGACTCACCTCTGAATTCTACAAGAAATTTAAAGAAGGCATAACCCCAATACTCCTGAAACTCTTCAATGAAATTGAAAAAGAAGAATTCTTCCAAAATCATTCCTAGAGGCAAGTATTACACTAATACCAAAACCAGAAAGAGATGTAACTAAAAAAGAAAAGTACAGACCAATTTCTCTCATGAACATAGATGCAAAAATCTCAGTAAAATCCTCACCACTACAATACAACAAATCATCAAGAAGATTATACACCATGACCAGGTAGGATTCATTCCAGGGATGCAAGAATGGTTCAATATAAGCAAATCTATAAATGCAATGCACTATATCAATAGAGCCAAGATCAAAAATCACATGATCATCTCAATTGATGCTGAAAAGGCCTTTAAGAAAGTCCAACACTCATATACATTCAAAGTCCTACAGAAAATTGGAATACAGGGCCTCTACCTCAACCTGATACAAGCAGTCTCCAACAATCCAACAGCTAGCATAATTCTAAAAGGGGAAAAAACTGAAGTCTTTTACTCTCAAATCTGGTACAAGACAAGGATGTCCCCTGTCGCCACTTCTATTCAATATAGTTCTGGAGTCATTAAGTACAGACAAGAAAGAAAAATAAAAGGAATAAGAATAGGTAAAGAAGAAGTAAAACTATCACTATTTGCAGATGACATGATAATGTACTTGGAAGACCCAAAGAACTCCACCAAGAAGCTACTGGAATTAATATACAAATTTAGTAGCATTGGGGGTATAGCTCAGTGGTAGAGCATTTGACTGCAAATTCAGTAGCATAGTAGGTTACGAAGTCAACACACAAAAGACAACAGCATTCCTCTACATGGATAATGAACACACTGAGAGAGAAATAATACCCTTTACAATAGCATCAAAAAAAAAAAAGAACTACTTAGGAATTAACCTAACTAAAGAAGTAAAAGATTTATTCAATGAAAACTACAGTACTCTGAAAAAAACAGATCTTAGAGGATTTCAGAAAATGGAAAGACATTCCCTGCTCCTGGATAGGAAAAACCAACATTGTGAAGATGGCCATACTCCCTAAATTGTTATACAGCTTTAATGTAATTCCTATCAAAATACTATCAACATACTTCACTGACCTGGAGAAATCACTCCTAAAATTTATTTGGAGCCAAAAAAGACCCAGAATTGCAAAGACAATTCTGGGCAACAAAGGTAAGGTAGGAGGCATTGCAGTTCCTGACCTAAAGTTATACTATAAAGCTACAATAATAAAATCAGCATGGTACTGGCAAAAAAAAAATAGAACTGAGGATCAGTGGAATAAATTAGAAGATGCAGAAGCAGATACAAGCACACTCAGCCACCTTATCTTTGACAAACGGGCCAAACACACTTGCTGGAAGAAAGATAGACTCTTTAACCAATGGTGCTGGAAAAATTGGCTCTCTACATGTCAACTAAAACTTGACCCACGTCTATTATCATGCACTAAACTAAAGTCAAAATGGATTAAAGATCTAAATATTAAAAGAGAAACATTAAATATCCTGGAAGAAAAAGTGGAAGAAAATCTTGAAGACATTGGGGTAGGGAAAAAATTCATGGACAAAAATAAAAATGCACGTTTAACACTTGAAAGCATCAACAAATGGACCTCCTCCGGCTAAGAAGTTTTTGCATGTCAAAAGAAATTATCAACAGAGTGAAAAGACAACGTACAAATTTTGAAAATATTTTAACTGATAAGAACTCAGACAAAGGTCTTATATCTAGCATCTATGAAGAACTGAAAACCATTAGGGTCCCAAAATTCAAAGATCCAATCCAAAAATGGGCATCTGAGATGAACACACACTTCTTAGAGAAGGAAATTCAGCAAGCCTATAAATACATGAAGAAATGCTCCAAATCGCTAGTCATCTGTGAAATGCAAATTAAAACAACACTTAGATACCATCTCATCCCAGAAAGAATGGCTATCGTAAGAAATCAACCAGCGGGGCCCGGCAGGATGGCTCAGTGGTCTAAAGCGCCTGCTTAGGAAGGCTTAGGCAGCTGCAGGGACTGTGGTTCGATCCCTGGCACCACATGCTGTGCCACCCCTGCCCTCAGGGCAGGCTGAGACGGCCATACAAATAAATAAACAAACAAACAAAATTCTGAAACCAGAAAAAAAATAAAATAAAATAATTCTTAAAAAAAAAAAAAAAACGAAAAGAAAAGAAATCAACCAGCAATAAATGCTGGAGAGGCTATGGAGAAAAAGGAATACTTCTCCACTGCTGGTGGGAATGCAGATTGGTGCAACCATTATGTAAAGTTGTGTGGAGGCTCCTTAAATAACTAGAACTGGAAATCCCATTCAATCCAACTATCTCCCTAATGGGAATTTTCCCAGGAGAACTGAAAACATCACACCATAGCGATATCCATGTACCTATGTTTGTAGCAGCCCAATTTGTAATAGCCAAATCTTGGAAACAACTAAAATGCCCATCATTTGAAGAATGGTTAAAAAAGATGTGGTATTTTTATACAATGGGATATTACTCAGCTATAAAGAATGATAAACTGGAAGACTTCATATATAAATGGATGTATATTGAGCATATGCTCATAAGTGAAATAAACCAGACCTACATCTGTAAATATCATATAGTCTCCCTAGTATAAGAAATCTAAATAAGAAATAAAAATGGAAAAGGCATAACATAGCTGAATGGAAATCAAAGATTTTTGAGGCAACACTAAAACTATGCTTGGAATGCATGTCATTCGGGACTTTCAGATGTGTGCTGCTTCTATTATAAACTCACTTACTCTCTCTCAAATAAGTGATTGGTTAACAAAAAGATTTTTAAAAAGTGTATTAATTGAGAATAAGAGACTAGGCAAGATACTATAGGCTTGACAGGCTACAATTTTGTACATCCTTAGATTTCTAAATGTCTATGTAAAAATGTGTAACTGGTTTTATCACAATCTGTAGAAATGTATTAGAATATCAATGATTGAAGGAAAATACCAATGTCAAGCTAAGTCTAGGATATATGATATTTAGAAAGGCTCTGAGGTTGAGCTCAATTACTTATGTTATGAAGTAATTGTATCATAAAGCTTTTCTGCTGGAAGGTTGAGAATGTAAGTTAACAGACCAAAAATTGGAGAAAAAGAAGGGCTACGAGGATAGCCATCATTTTGGCTCTAGCCCCTCAAGGTGAGTGAGGACTCAGGACATAAGAGAACCTGTGCTGTAACATCCTATAACTCAGCGGTTTCCCAAATTTTCTGGTCAAGGAGATTATGGGACCTCAGAGGAAAGGGATAAGTGAAGTATAGTATGCCTAGGGAGAGTCACCTGGGGAGAAAACGTTCTCTCAGGCTTTCACAGAGAGCAAACTGGTCAGGCATTGGTCATAACTCGTCCCGATGGCTGACACTGACAACAGTTTTACAAAGCACTGCATAGGGTTCCAAAGTTAATCCTGAGAAGATCTGACTCTGGAAAGTACAAATGATGAAAGTTTTGCTAGACAGGTCTTGCTTTAGCTTACACTTGATCACCCAGCAGAAAAGCTTAATTACGAGGCATAAAACGCAGAGCTAGATTAGTACGATGAGCTTAATTACGAGGCATAAAATGCAGAGCTAGATTAGTACGATGAGCTGTAAAAGGCTTAAATCAACAGCTTTCAACATTGCCAGTTTCACCGGTAACCTACTGCAATTATGAAACACTGGACTATGTATACAACTACTTCCTCTTAGTTCAAAGAAAAGAAAACTTCTTCCCTTCTTCTTTTTTGTTTTTTTTCCCCCCGGAACCAGTATCGATTAGAAAATTTGTCACGTCTGCACCTTGTGCTCTGTATAACATTTGTGAGGACAACAATATGCAGTGTCTCAACCATTGTGAATGTGCTGCTAACATGGTTTTTTGTTTTTGTTTTTGTTTTTCTTTTTTTCATGTTTTTTACTTAAATTTAACAATGGTTATATTACATATTTTTGTCATCAGATCACTTTAGATTAATAGATATAGGTATATAAGATTGATCAAACAATTAAACATTAACACTTTCAATAAACATTGCTTCCCCCCCCCTTTCTTTTAACAGCTGACACATTGCATATTGTCCTCACAATAGTTCTACAGAGCACAATGTGTGGGCATGACCCACATGTTGCTAAGAAAAAAAAGAAAGAAAGAAAAAAGAAAATCCTTCTCTTTGAACTAAGAGGAAACAGATGTATACACAGTCCAATGTTCTACAATTGCAGTGGGCCATCAGTGAAGCTTGCAGTGTTGGAGGCTATTGATCCAAGCCTCCTACAGCTCATCTCATCAATCTAGCTCTGCCTTTCATGCACTGCAATTAAGCTTTTTTTTTTTTTTTTTCTGGGTGCTACTAACATGTTTTGAAACTCTCATATTGTTATCTCTTATTAAAAGTAATAAAAATTAAAATTTAAAAAAAATTAAAAAAATAAAAAAGAATGTACACGCAATCTATATTAAAAATAAAAACAGCTTGATAAGTTAAAAAGAAAAAAGACAAAAAATAAATAAAAGTACCAAACCAAACTCTTTCTGTAGCTATTTAATGCTGTGAAGTATAGTGAACAACAATTCCAATGATGTCCTTCAAGAAACACAGCAATAACTTCACCCGAGATGTTCTAAGAATACTCCTTAATATAGGTTTGCGTGCCAGAGCACATGTAACTCGATGCTCCTGGCTTAATCAAAGGGTGCTCTCTGCACAAACATGCATGCGTGTTTCAGAATTCCCACTGCTGCTCTTATGAGCAGGGCTGAGAGTGGGGAGTGCTTTTCTTTCTTTCCCCACTGTTCCCAGTGTTAGCAGAAGGAGAGTCCCAAGGAGCTTTTTTCAGATTTTTGGTGTTCTGAACAAGGAGTTGAGCAATGCAAGCAGAAAAAACCATGAAAGTATACATCTGTTTACAGTTTCAAAAATGTACACTTCACAGAGGGAAAGCAAGCTTGGGAAAGGCTAACAGAGATCCTGAGAAGAAGGGAAAAGGATCTTTGGCATCCAAAATGCCTGGGCTATCTCTTTTTTATGCAAATGAGGCATTGGGTAGCCATGCTGCTAACCACTGACTTACCACCATGCCATGTATAAACCATCCTATAAAAAAAACTTCTGTTGGCTTCCTGTACATGGAAATAAAGGATTGGGACCAGTCTTTTTTTGTTTTAATCTATCTTTTTTATTTTTGTTCCTTTTTGAAATTTCATGATCAGGTCTTTTTAAAAATTTTATTAGCATATGTTTCATTACATAGTAACTGCATTCATCTGGGGGTTTGGTATGCATGCCTATCAACTCAGGATCATTTTTGTTTGCCCTATATCCCTATGCCCTCCCCTTATATATTAAATTAAAAACTTTTGTAGAACAGTGTTAACTGTGGAAAGATATTACATATTTGGATTTCAAAATGCATTATACCCTTCTTAATATTTGCAAAGAAGGAAACTGAGCAGGTAAATAGCTTTAAATGGTGATTTTTAAAAATTAAATAAGATAGAGCCAAACACAATATGTGCCTTCTGTGTGCATGCATTTGTTTACTCACGTTAAATCACATCATTATTTTATTTTCCTAGCCCATGTTTACAGGACATGGACTCACATTCATTTTAGAAGTATTACAGGTACATCTACGTAACACAGCTTCATTTGTTACGTAGATTTTATTCCCTTTGCCCTCTCCACCCACCTTCCTCCTTCTACCTCTAGATCCCATTTCTCCATTGTCATTATTATTGTTTGCTTAGTTCACATTTGCTACATATAATGGTTTTTGTTTCGTTTTTTGTTGTTGTCTGTTTGTTTGGTTGTTGTATTTTAGGGAAGGGTCTACAGGGTGTTCAGGGTCCAGATTGGACCCCCAGTGATTTGCCTGTTTACAGACGCCCAGGAGCTGGGATTACAGGCACATGCCACCACGTCTCATCTAGCATACAATGTTTACATTTATTGTGAGTATTTGGTACATGAATGTGGCATATCTTCCATTTTTTTACTTCCCTTTCCTCACCCCATCGTCATCTTAACTTTGGTCTCTTGGGGCCATTCATGTCTGAAAAAGGTCCATCTCCCTGTTTTCTTCTAACCGACCTTTATTTTGATCTTCATTTGCACTTATTCAAGTGAGAGATACTACATGGTATTTAAGCTTAATTTAGTGTCTAATTAACTTCACATAGCATTATATTTTCAGGCATATCCATTTTCTTACAAATGTCTCAACTCTACCCTTATTTATGGCAAAGCAATTCTTCATGGTATATAAATGTTATGCTTTTCATTATCTACTTGTTTGTTGATGGACGTATAGGACACTTCCAACATTTAGCTATTCTGACTTTGGTGCCCATAAACATAGCTATGAGTGTGTACCTATAATATGATGTCTTTAACTTTTTGGGCAAGATATCTAGTGAAATAGCTGGGACAAATGAAATTTTAATTTTCAATTTCTTGAGGAATCTCCATACTGATTTTCATAGCAATTGTACTAGTTTACATTCCTATCAACAATATAGCAGGGTTCTTTTTCCCTATAGCCTCAGCAGCATTTATTTTTTGTTTTTTGGGGGTTTTTAAAATTTTTTTTTTCTTGTTTCAGAACTTTTGTTTGTTTATTTATTTATTTTTATGGCCGGCTCAGCCTGCCCTGAGGGCAGGGCTGGCGCAGCATGTGGTGACGGGAATCGAACCACAGTCCCTGCAGCCGCCCAAGCTTTCCTAAGCAGGCGCTTTAGACCACTGAGCTATCCTGCCAGGCCCCGCATTTGTTATTATTTAATTATTTATTAATTATCAATTATTTGTTTTCTTTCTTTTTCTCTCTTTGGGACAGGGTCTTGCTATGGAGTTCCAGCTGGCCTTGAATTTGCCATGTAGCCCAGACTGGCCTCACATGCAGAAATCCTTCTGCCTCAGCCTCTTGAGTGCTGGGATTACAGATAAATTTCATCATTCTCAGCTTGATTTCTTGATGCTAGCCCTTTAGGGAGAAGTAATATAAAATCTCAGTGTTGCATCTCCCTAATAGCCAGCAATGTTGAAACTCTTTTCATGCATTCATTGGCCATTCCTTTTTTTCTCCTAGGAAGTACATTCATTTTAGTTCCCACCTTTCACTTGAATATTTTTTGGAGGTCTAGTTTGTTTGAGTTCTTTATATATTCTAAATATTAGTCCTTTGTCTGAGGAATAGCTGGAAAAAAATTCCCCTAACATGGGTACTTTTAGTGCCCTTTCTTGAAAGGTTGGGGTTCTGTTCAGGACCACTTTCCTGTGCTTACAACTTCAACAGTTTTACTTGCTGTCCTTTCTAGTAGGTTCATTGTTTCTTTTTTTACTGTTTAGATCTTTGTTTAGTGCATGGGAGAGATGCAGGCCCAGCTTCAATTTTTTGCCTATACAAAGTCAATTTCTGCAGCACTATTTATTACAGGGGATATCTTCCCTCCAACATATGTTTTTGGCTAATTTTTCAAAGACCAGATGACTGAGTATGTCTGAGCATATTTTTACATCCCCTCACCTGCTTGTCTGTTGTGTCAATATCATGTTGTTTTCATCACTATTATTTTGTAATATAAATTCACACCAGCTATTTTGATGACTCCTACTTTTTGTTCTTGTTATCCAAATCGCTTTGAGTCTCTTTTGGTTCCATAGGAATTTCCTTTTTTTTTTTTTTTTCCAGTTTTATGAGCAATGATGTTGGTATTTTGGTTGGGGTTGCATTGAATCAATATATCAGTTTTGTGAATTTGGCCATTTTGATTACATTGGTTCAATATAATCATTAAACCAATGATTGTATTGGTCAGAAATAGAATATTTTCTTTCTTCCTCTCTCTCTGTGTCTCTGTCTCTCCATCTCTGTTTCTCTCTATCTCTGTCTGTCTCTGTCTCTGTCTCTCTGTCTCTCTCTCTCTCTCTCTCTCTCTCTCTCTTTCTCTCTCTGTCTCTGTCTCAGTCTCCAGCTTTTACTGTTCAGGCTAGCACTGAACTCACTTTGTATCTCAGACTGACCTCAAACTCACAGTAATCCTCCAGTCTCAGCTGCCCATGCTGGGATTATGGGTACATCACCATGATTAGCTCATCTTTCTATTTTCTGACTTCTCTTGAATCTCTTTTTTCAAGCCAGGCATGATGGCACATACTTGTAATCCCAGCACTTGTGAGGCTGAGGCAGAAGTATTGGTGCTAGTTCAAGACCAGCCTGGGCTACAAAACTAAGCTCAAGGCCAGCCTGAACTGCATAATGAGACCCTGTGTCAAAAAGACTAAAATAAATAAATATAAAAAATAAAAAATAATCTTTTTCAGAATATTGTAGTTTTTGTTGTAGAGATCTTTCACTTCCTTAATTCTTAGATATTTGATTTTTCTTGGTGCAATTGTGAATGGTTTGGTTTTCCTTATTTCTTTTTTAATGAGTTCATTATTGCTATACAAGAATGTTATTGATTTTTATGTGTTAATTTTGTGTCCTGCTACATTACTGAAATTGGCTATTAATTCTAGGAGGTTTTTGCTGGAACTTTTGGGGTCTTCTAGTTAGCCTATCATGTAATCTGCAAATAGTGATAGTTTGATTTCTTTTCCTAACATACCCCTTTTATCTCCTTTTCTTGTATGATTGCTCTGACTAGTATTTCAGGAACTATACTGAACAAAAGTAATGATAGCGGGGAACCTGTGTTATTCCTGATTTTAGAGATGAAGCTTTCAAATTTTATATTTTTAATATAATTCTGCTTGTTGGTTTGTCATAAATGAGTTTTATCATATTCAAGTGATGTTCTCCTACTGCTATTTTCATTCAGGGATGCTAGGTTGTACCAAAAGCTTTTGTGCATGTGGCTTTTATCCTTGCTTCTGTTTATGTGGTGCATTACATTTATTGATTCACATATGTTGAACCATCCTTGTAACCCCAAGATGAAATCTACTTGGTCATGATATATGATCCTTATGTTGATATGTAAAGTCTATTTGCTGAGGAACTTGCTTGTAATATCTTACTGAGGAACTTTGCTTGTAATTCTATTTTTTCCATTGGATCTTTGTCTGCTTTTGGGATTATAGTGATGCAACCTTCCAGAAACGAGTTTGGAAGCATTCTTTCCCTTTCAATTTTATTGACATATTTCAGGAATATTTCTGACATAATGTACTAAAATGTTTTGTAGAACTCAGCAGTAAATTTATCAGGTCCCAACGTTTTAATTAGTTGATAGGTTTCCTATTACTGCTTCAATTTTATTGATTGTTATTAGATTATTCAAAAATTGTTGTCTTCTTTTGTAACTTGTGTAAGTCTGGAAATCTTACCATTTCTTCAAGACTTTTCAATTTCAGCCACGTGTGATGGTGCATGTTTGTAATCCCAGCACTCAAGAGACTGAAGCAGGAGGTTTGCTGTGAGTTCTAATCCAACCAGGGCTACATAGTGAGGGTAACCGTAGCCTACACTGGATAGCAAGATCTTGTCTCAAAAACTTTTAAGTATTTTCCAATTCATTGGAGCACAGTTTTTCTCAGTAGTTTCTATTATCTGGGTTTTAAAGGTGTTCATTGTAATTTTACCTTTTTCATTTCTAATTTCATTGATGTGGGCTTTTTCTCTTTCTTTGGTAGAATTAACTAAGCATTTATCTATTGCATTTACTCTTCCAAAGAACCAGCACTTATACTCATTATTTCTCTGTAGTTTCTTTTTTTTTTTTTTTTT
>PVJA010016024.1:0-44210 GCA_004027025.1 Myocastor coypus
CCCCCCCCCCCCCCCCCCGCAGGTCCAGCTGATAGCCCCAGGTGTCGCACCTGGGGCCGCTCATTTTTTTTTTTTTATCTTTTTGAGACAGGGTCTTGTCATTCAGCTCAGGCTGGCCTTGAGCTCGCTTTTGTAGCCCAGGCCGGTCTCAAACTCACAGGGATCATCCGTCTTCAGCCTCCCAAGTGCTGGGATTTTAGGCGTGTGCCACCACACCTGGCCTGACTGCTGTTCTGTTGAGGAACTGGGAGTATCTGAGCCAGGCCTCATGTGGGCCCAGTAGGTTCTAGCCAGCACACAGCGTCCTCTCACGGCTGCTTCTCCTCCAGACCCTCGCCAAGTGCTGCTCCTCTGGCTCCCCCTGCTCTTGTCTTTCACCCCTCACCTCTCTTCCTCCCAGTCAGAGAGAGGAGGACAGGAGGGGCAGGGGCAAACAGGCCCAGGGCCTGTGCCCAAGCCCCATGTTTCCTGGGGAGGCTCTGACCTGGAATCGGAGTCCAGGCCCCTGTGGGGGGCCTGGAACGACAGAGAGGTGAACGGCATTGGGCACTGTCCTGTGGCTGCCAGAATCGGGCTGAGCATCTCTTACGTAGTTACTTAAAACTGCTAAACTGGGCATGCCAGAAGACGCCTGTAATTACAGCTGGGGCACAGAATCACAGGTTCCAGTCCACCTCAGGCAGTTTAGTAATGAGACTTGGTCTCTCAGTAAAAAACGAAAAGGGCTGCGGGCATAGAGCACCTGCCTGGCGTGCTCGAGGCCCTGAGTTCTGTCTCCTGGAACACAAAAAGAAGGAAAAGGGGGCCCAGCAGGATGGCTCAGTGGTCTAAAGCGCCTGCTTGGGAAAGCTTGAGCGGCTTCAGGGACCGCGGTTCAATCCCGGCACCACATGCTGTGTCAGCCCTGCCCTCGGGGAGGGCTGAGCCGGCCATAAAAATGAGTGAATAAACAAACAAAGTTTCTGAAACAAAAATAAATAAATAAATAATTGGGGGGGGGAGAAGGCAAAGGAAGGTAAGCGCACACTCAGGCGTGTTTTTCCCACACTGAGCAGCGCGGGGTGCTGAGGGCACGGGGTGCCTGGCTGTGGAGCCCCTGCTACCCCTGTGGTGCTGTGCACCTGCCCAGCAGGACTCACTCCTATTCTCTGCGGCCTCTTTCCAGAAAAAAAAGAGGCCCCTGAGGGCCCCTGAGCTCTCTGAATCTCTCCTCGTGACCCCTTTGTTCCTCAAGCCACCGGCGCCATCCAGGAAGTAGGGCCTGGGGGGACCAGATCCCCCCTCCCCGTCCTGGTTTCCAGGGCTCCTGGCGCGGCTTCCAGGTGCGCCCACTGTGTCTCTGCCCACCAGGAAAGAGCGCCACCCTCTTCAGCCGCCACACCAAGGCCATCGTGTGGGGCATGCAGACCCGGGCCGTGCAGGGCATGCTGGACTTCGACTATGTGTGCTCCCGCGACGAGCCCTCGGTGGCCGCCATGGTCTACCCCTTCACGTGAGTGCCCACTGGCGCTGCTCGAGGCCAGGCCCCTGTCGTCCTGCCCAGAGGTGGGCCCTGACGCATCTCCTGTGCCGCTCAGGGGGGACCACAAGCAGAAGTTCTACTGGGGCCACAAGGAGATCTTGATTCCCGTGTTCAAGAATATGGCAGACGCCATGAAGAAGCACCCCGAGGTGGACGTGCTGATCAACTTCGCCTCCCTGCGCTCGGCCTACGACAGCACCATGGAGACCATGAACTATGCCCAGGTGAGTGCCAGGCAGGCTGCCCCCTGGGCAACACCTCTGCTTGAGAAATGGGCCCAAAGCTGGAAACGTGGCTCGGTGGCACGGGCCGCCCAGCAAGCTCGAGGTCTGAGCTCTGTTACTGGTTTCCAAAGACGAAAGAAAAATGGGACCAACGCTCTGCTTTTTTCCTTAAAGCTCGGTGGAAGTTTGTTTTTGCATGCTGGGGACGGGGCACAGGGCCTTGGTGCTGAACTGCGGCCTGGGCCTTGCTCAGCTGTCCAGGCCGGCCTGGAACGTGCAGTTCTGCACCGGCCTCCCCCATGCTGGCTGGCAGGCCTGCGGCACCACGCCAGACAGTTTTCCTTGTCCCCATCTTGGGGCGAGCACCTCAGGTGTGGGTTGGCGTTACCCTCGGGGTCTCCCCAGCAGGGACTTCTGCAGGCTGACCTGCTACCTCAGGTTGCAAGCATCACGGTGAGGGGGAGCGGTGTAAATTTTCTGTTGGTCTACGTACCCCTCCCACAGGGTCACATGGGGTCAGACCTAGGCCACCTCTGTTGGGGGTACGCAGGCCTTCTACCAGTGAGCCGTGCCCCGAGACAAGTCTTGCTTTTGATTTTTCTTTTGTTTTTTTGTGGGACCAGGGTTCAAATTGACGACCTTGTACTTACCAGGCAGGCATTTGTGCCATTGAGCTGTCTCCCTGGCCCTCATTATTTTTTTTTTTTTTATTTCTATTTATTTATTTTTTTCTTGTTTCAGAACCTTTCTTTGTTTATTCACTATTTTTTTTTTTGGCTTTTTGAGACAGGGTCTCACTGTGCAGTTCAGGCTGGCTTTGAGCTCACTTTTGTAGCCCAGGCTGGTCTCGAACTCGCAGCAATCCTCCTGCCTCAGCCTCCCAAGTGCTGGGATTACAGGCGTGAGCCACCACGCCCGGCTATTCACTCATTTTTATGGCCGGCTCAGCCCGCCCCAAGGGCAGGGCTGGCGCAGCATGTGGTGCCGGGGATCGAACCGCGGTCCCTGAAGCTGCCCAAGCTTTCCCAAGCAGGCGCTTTAGACCACTGAGCCATCCTACCGGGCCCGTTGTTGGCTTTTTGATGCAGTATCATGTGTAGCCCAGGCTGGCCTTCAGAGGGAGGCGCTTTGCCTGCCTCAGCTTCTGAGGCCTGGAGTTAGAGACGTGTATCTCTGTGCAGCCATGATATGTAGCTGAGAGAAAGCGCACCTTGGCAGTTCCCCTTGTCCATCTCCAGCCGTGACTTGTGCTTTATGCTTTCTCTTTCTGACGCTGCTTGCCATGTTGCCTGTGCTTCATGGTCTGGCTTCTGAGCTCGAGGGACTCCCTGGACGCAGCCTCCTGAGTACTGGGATAAGCGAGCAAGAGGCCGCATCGCTGTGCCCGCCTCCTGCCCATCTGTCCGTCTGTCATGGCACGCTTTGCTTTCTGATTGTTATTGCCTTGGCAAAGCCCTGTGTGGGTGGGGTGTGGGTTCTCCGTCCTCTGAGGCCTGCTGGGCGCATTCCTCCCTCCTGGCTGGAGTCGAGAGCACCCGAGCCCCTCCTCCCACCTGTCTGCACCGTGGCGTGGGCTGCGTGCAGGCACAGCTCCGCCTTGCCCTTGGGCACCTGAGCCCTGGCTCTTACCCCTCCCTCCCCTCTCGTCATTCCTAGGGTGCAGGTGTGGGGGAGAACATGGCGTGCTTTGTCTTCCCGAGCTAGGCACACGCCACACTAGTCTGCTGGGTGTCCTGGGCCACGTTCATACTGCTCCGTGACATGGCCCTGCACTGTGCACATTCATGGGCGCCATGGCCTGTCCCTCAGCTGTTCTGAATTGTGCCTTGGTAGATGTGGGTGTGCAGGGCCGCGTTGCGTGCTCACATAAGTGTTTTGGTATGTGCCTAGGAGCAGGTTGCTAGACGAAGCCAGAATTTTATTTGTAGGCATTTTGGTTTGTTTGTTTCTTTCTTTCTTTCTTTCTTTCTTTCTTTCTTTCTTTTTTTTTTTTTGTCTTTTTGACATACGGTCTCACTGTGCAGTTCAGGCTGGCCTTGACCTCACTTTTGTACTTTTGTAGCCCAGGCTGGTCTTGAACTTGCACCAATCCTCCTGCCTCAGCCTCCTGAGTGCTGGGATTACAGGCATGCGCCACCACGCCCGGCTTCTTTCTTTCTTTCTTTCTTTCTTTTTTTCTTTCTTCTTTTGGTGGGATCAGGGTTCAGTGAAGCTCACGACTTTGCTCTTGCCAGGCAGGCACTTGTGCCACAGAGCTATCTCTTCAGCCCCTTCTTTTTGGTTTCTGTCTTTTTTTGGGGAGGGGGGATAAATGTCATTTATTGCATACAGTACTGGGGATTGAACCCAGGCCCTTGTGCTTACCAGGCAGGCACTTAGACGGCCAAGCTATCCTCTCTCCTTTTTCTTTTCAACTTGATTTGTTTTGCTTTGTGAGACAAGGTCTCGCTGTGTGGTCCGAACTCAGGGATGCCCCTGCCTCAGCCTCCTGAGGACACCACTTTGCTTATGAAAGCCTGGGCCATCTCACGGGCTAGTCTTAGTTTGCTGAGCAGGCCCTGGACTCACTGCCGTGCTGGCTTCTTAATTAACGGCATTTCGGCATTGTGGACCCCTGACCTTGCCTGTTGGCTCTGTGTCCTTGCTGGAGCCAGCTGGGGAGAGGCAGGCTCTCAGTGGAGTTGGGTTGCGTGTCCCAAGGGTGGAAGAGGCGCAGTTCCTCCTAGACTTGCTGTATCTGGACTGGGAACAGCACCTGCTGGCGTGCGGGTCTGCTGATTGGCTGGGCTACCTGAAGTTTTGGCGTTCAGCGCCTGAGTGCTGTGTAACCCGGGAGCTGCTCCTCTGTGGAGCGCGGCCAACCGAGCTTCCCCGTTCTGTGGCCCTGTCTACTGTGGCTCGTTTCCCTTGCATACAGAAACAGATCTGATGCAGGGTGCTGATGTTGCCTGCCACTGAGTCCCGTCCGGCCCAGCTCTTCTGAATTTCAGGCCTCACTGGATCTTTTTAATTTTTGAGACAGAATCTCACTCCACAGTTCAGGCTGGCCAGGGTAGCCCAGGCTGGTCTCCTCTCACAGCAGCCCTCCTGCCTCAGCCTCCCAAGCGCTGGGATCGCAGACGTGCGCCACCACGTCTGTGATCCATCTAGAACTGACTTGTATGCAGGGGAGAGATGAAACCCGGTTCAGTCTTCTCTAAGCTTCTCAGTGCCATGTGTTCTTGGCTCCTTTGTCCCAGATCCGAGGGCTTAGCTGTGTGGCTCTGGTTCCAGGTCCTGTCTAGTGCTGGGCCCATGTTGACTTGGTCACTACGAGTGAGTGGCTTTTTCAGTCTAGTGCAGGCATTGGCAGGCCATTCCCTAAGGTGACACCTAGCCCACCACTTGTTTTGGTAGATAATTTTTTGGGGAGTGTAACAATTAGTATTAAACTGGGGGCCTTGTACTTGCTAAGCAAACATTCCACCACGTAGCTGTGTTCTAACCCTTTATTTAATTTATTTTTTATGGCAGGGTCTCTCTCAGTTGCCTAGAATTCATGTTCTTCCTGCCCTGTTCTCCTTAAGTAGCTGGGCTCACTGGCCTGTACCACCGTGCCTGGCTCTAAACACAGTTCTTTGTTAACACCCAGCAGTGTTCTTGCCACATGTGGCCGCTTTCACCCAGAAGCTGTCCCTGGATCCAGACTTAAGAGGGGCCGTGTGGGTCTCCCTGGCCTCCAGCTGTGTGTGCAGGGCCAAGGTCCTGCTGCACAGGCCACCTATGCAGACTCGGGGATCCCCTCGCAGATGGCCGCACAAGCAGCCAGCGTGGGACAGGGTGGATTGGGTGGGCAGATCTGTGGGGCAGGTGAGGGTGTGGCTGGCTGACCTCAGCAGCGTGGCAGGAGCATCTGAGCCTGTGACCTCGAGAGTGGAAGTGGAGGGGACACGGGTCTTAGTGTCCACTCCTCTTGGTACCACGGCTGGAAGGGGGTGGAGCGGCGCTGCCTTTGCCAGGCTGAGGCCACAGCTCGTGGGACCTTGTCCTAGATCCGCACCATCGCCATCATAGCAGAAGGCATCCCCGAGGCCCTCACGCGGAAGCTCATCCAGACGGCAGAGCGGAAGGGTGTGACCATCATCGGCCCTGCCACTGTGAGTGCCCCGGGTGGCCCTGGGAGGCCCAGGGCTGCAGTCCACCTCTGAGGGTGGATCTGGGGCGAGGGCTTGCGGAGGTGAAGGGAAGTGGTTTTGGGGGGTGCAGTGCTGCTCTGCCTCCAGGTAACTGCCTTTGAGTTTTCCTGTAACTGTGAACCAAGGAAAAGGCTACCACAGGTCTGCGGACCCATGGGTTGCACTCTGAGTGTCTCTGCTGTTGCTTTTTTTTTTTTGATGTTGCTTTTTGAGGTAGGCTCTCGTTAAGTAACCCAGTTGGTCCCAAACTTCTGAGTTGTTAAACTTTAAAAACTTCAAAACTAAACATTCCAAGCTGTTTTTGTGGCAGAGTCTCCCTGTGTAGCGCAGGCTGGCCTTGAACTTGGAATCTGAAACAAACAAGGGCTCCTTGGCGAGCGCCTGTCCTGAGTGTATGATCCCCTGGGAGAGAGCTAGGTGGCAGAGCAGAGTGCAGAGTGCACGGGTAGGGCAGGGTCGCCCCTGGGCCCCCTGGGAAATGGGCGAGAGCCCGCTAGGCCAGGACCCAGAGGATAGGCGTTCACTCCTGGCCAGAGCCAGGCCGGAGCAGGGACACCTGTGACCCAGCTTCTTCCTGCAGGTGGGGGGCATCAAGCCAGGCTGCTTTAAGATTGGGAACACGGGCGGAATGCTGGACAACATCCTGGCCTCCAAGCTGTACCGGCCGGGCAGCGTGGCCTATGTGTCACGCTCAGGGGGCATGTCCAACGAGCTCAACAACATCATCTCCCGCACCACGGATGGTGTCTACGAGGGTGTAGCCATTGGCGGGGACAGGTGAGGAGCACCTGGCCAAGTGTCCAAGTCCTGGGACCTGCTTTCTGCCCGACACGGCCTGCAGCACCCTCGGGCCTCAGCTTCCGGGCGAGGGGTGGCAGTGGAGGCGGGGTCATCAGGCCTTCCAGAAGGCCAGCAGGACAGAGGCAGCGGGCTGTCCCGTATGGTGCTCCCTGCCACGTCCAAGAGGTGAACGTGGCAGCCACAGTGAGGCCCAGGCTGACTGGGCTCTCTGCATGAGGTACCAGCGCCCGCTTAGCTATCAGAAATCATGGTTTTGTTTGGTTTCTTGGGTCTTTTTTTTTTTTTCCTTGTTTCAGAACTTTTGTTTGTTTATTTATTTTTATGGCTGGCTCAGCCTGTCCTGAGGGCAGGGCTGGCGCACTGTGTGGTGCCAGGGATCGAACCGAGGTCCCTGCAGCCGCCTAAGCTTTCCTAAGCAGGCACTTTAGACTACTGAGCCATCCTGCCGGGCCCCTCTTGGGTCTTTTTTAAGACATGGGGTCTCACGTGGCCCAGGCTGGCTTCAGACTTGCAGTGATCCTCCTGCCTCAGGCCCCCAAGTGCTGGGGCAGCAAGTATGCGCCACCATGCCCGGCTCCCGTGTTGTCATTAGTGGGAGCGGGGTTGGCGGTCCCTGTGTACCAGTGGGAGTGCTGCGAGCTTGCGGCCCTTGGGACAAGCAGCCGCCACACTGCGACACGAGGGCCCGGCCCCTCCTGTTGCCACGGCAGCCGGGTGCGTTCCAGCCCGCCCTTCACTTGGGTAGCTGCTACATCCTTGTCCTGTGCCCGGGCTGTGGGAGGAAAATCCCCTACACCAGGGGCTTCCAGTGAGCATTCACCCTCGGGCAGGTGGGGAGCGGTGAGGCCCGTAGGGGCGGCCAGCGGAGGGCGTCCTGGCGGGGCTGCTAGGCCGTGTTCAAGGGAGAAAGCGACAGGCTCACCCTTCTTCCAGCTGTGGTGGCCCATGCTTGTCGTCCCTGCACTCTGGGCTGAGGCAGGAGTCACCATGAGTTTGAGGCCAGCCTAGGGGCTGGCAAGATAGCTCAGTGACAACACCTGCTTAGGCAGGTGCAGGGGACCACAGTTCAATCCCTGGCACCGTGTGCAGTGTCAGCCCCGCCCTCAGGGCAGGCTGAGCCGGCCAAAAGCAAGACAAAGGTTCCCCTTTCTGACCAGCCCATGGCTGTATTTTGAAAACACCGGGTGGGGGAAGCCCCTGTGGCCTCCTTCTGTGGGCAGTGTTGGCTATCTCCACCATAGCAGCCCACCCAAGCCCCGTGCCCCTGTTCCATAGATACCCTGGCTCCACCTTCATGGACCACGTGCTGCGCTACCAGGACACCCCAGGGGTCAAAATGATCGTGGTGTTGGGTGAGGTAAGGCCCCAGAGGTGGCCACACAAGCTGGTGGGGGCTCTCAGCCCTAGAAGATCCTACTAGAGTTTGGTCCCAAGTGCCATTGCGTGTCCCTGTGGCCCTGGCTCTGCCACCAGGTTATCCCTGTCGAGGGCCGCCGGGCCTCAACTCTGTCCCTGCCCTGTGCCCATGCCTGGCCTGCTATGATGGCTAAAGTCCCAGAGGCCACCTTAGACTGTGCACCCAGCCTAGGTCCCCTGCATAGTCAGGACCGACATGCACAGCTCCCCAAGGAGCCCGCTGTCTCCCAGAGCCTTCTGTGTCACACCTGGTCTTCCTCCCCGTCACGGGGCAGAGGCCTGCATCCCCTGCCACCTCAAGTCCCGGGGTGACCGGGGCCCCCGGTCCTTGGGGCATCTTTCCTGGGCCACCCCACAGACTCTGCTTACCCTGACCACCCGCCCCCCACCCCCCGCTCCTTTCCCTGCAGATTGGGGGCACCGAGGAGTACAAGATCTGCCGAGGCCTCAAGGAGGGCCGCCTCACCAAGCCCGTGGTGTGCTGGTGCATCGGGACCTGTGCCACCATGTTCTCATCCGAGGTACAGGAGCTGGCGTGGCTGGCGTGGCTAGGGCCACACTAGGCTGGGCACTCATGGGCTTGTCCCCAACACAACGTAAGACAAGCTCTCAGGGCCAGAGTCCTCTTCACAGGCACCTGTGCCCAAAGGCCCCGTCTGTCTCCCGTCTGAGTGTACTGTTCAGACCTGGCACATTTCCTTAGGTGCCTCGCAGGCTGCCACTGGGCCTTTCTAGCTCTTGGCTCCTGAGGGAGGAGGTGGGCAGAGCTCGCCAGGCCCAGGCGCACCCTCACCTGCCCTCCCAGCACGCGGGTGGCTGAGGGAAGGGGACCAGGCTTGTTTTCTGGCTGTTGCGACCCTCCGTAGATGCCAGCAGCCTTCCGAGAGTCTTCATGCCTCAGTTTCCCCCTGGGATGAGCGTAGCTCGCCCTGCTTTCTTAGCTCCACCAAGGCTGGAGCCAGGGTTCCTGCGGCATGCCCTGTCACTGTCACTGCCCAGGACTCTTGCTCCTGTGACCCTTGGTCCTGTCCTCAGGTCCAGTTTGGCCATGCCGGAGCCTGTGCCAACCAGGCGTCTGAAACCGCAGTGGCCAAAAACCAGGCGTTGAAGGAGGCGGGCGTGTTCGTGCCGCACAGCTTCGATGAGCTTGGCGAGATCATCCAGTGAGTGTCCGCAGGCTGGCAGCCTCTGTCCTGGCAGGGAGGCCGCCTTTACTCTGCCCACATTGGAGGTGTGGGGCGTCCCACTCCTCTCTGCCCTGCCGGAGTGCCACACAAAGGGGCTGAGGCCTGGCGCCACGTAGGCCTGGCCTACCTCCTGTCCCGGATTCTGCACCCCGCCATGGTGAGGCCATCCGTCCTGAGCCTGTCTCCTGTCCCCCCAGATCCGTGTATGAGGATCTCGTGGCCAGAGGCATCATCGAGCCCGCCCAGGAGGTGCCGCCCCCCACAGTGCCCATGGACTACTCCTGGGCCAGGGTAGGTGCCAGGGCGTGCCTGGGGTATGTGGGGTAGGGCTGATGGGGCCCAGTTCCTGGCGGCCAAGTCCTCGAGCACAGGGCTCAGCTCATCAGTAACAGGGTGGGGCAGCTGTATCCCACGGGTGTCGCTCAGCCTGGGAGCTGGGGTTTGGGGACAGCAAGTTTCCCCTGGGCCAGCTCTGCCTGATTCTTGGGGCCTTAGTGGACAGCAGATGGTCAATATTCTTGTCAGAGACTGGCATGATGGCACGTGCCTGTGACCCCAGTGCTTGGGAGGCTGAGAACAGGAGGACCACCACAAGTCCAGTCTGTAGCAAGACCCTGCACATGCTGTACTACATACATTAAGATACAAAAAGTCCTTGTCAGCCAGGGCTCTCAGAAGTCAGCGTCCCCTAAGGCTAAGGCACTGCACACCGGTGACCACAGTGCCTGGGGGCTGAGGCAGGTGGGTCGGCATGGGAAGTCAAGGCTATCTGGTGTGACAGGGTGGGCAGGTCTGAGGACGCCAGCGCAGTCACCTATTGCAGGGGACACACCACATAGGAATGCCCAAATGCCAGCAAACTGCACAAGGACTCATGGCTTGTGAGCCCCAACAGGTGCCTCTGAGAAGGCTTCCAAGTTACACAAAGCCACGTTTTAAAGAATTTTCTTTTTTTTTGAGGGAATGAGCATGGAACTCGGGGCCTTGCACTTGCCAGGCAGGCATTTGTGCCCTCAGCTGTCTCCCCAACTGCAGAATTTTCATTTTTTGAGGCAGAATGTCACCATGTAGTTCAGGCTGTCATTGAACATACTGTGCAGCTCAGATTGACCTCAAGCTTGCAGGGATCCTCCTACCTTGGCCTCTAGTGCTGCCAGGATAGGCGTGCACCACCACAGACAGCGCCAAGAACTACTCTTTGTGGGGTGGTGCATTAGTGGATTGTGGTGGGTGGCGTCCCTATATCCCTGTGCCTCTGTCCCATGCTCAGGAGCTGGGTCTCATCCGCAAGCCCGCCTCGTTCATGACCAGCATCTGTGACGAGCGTGGCCAGGAGCTCATCTATGCCGGCATGCCTATCACCGAGGTCTTCAAGGAGGAGATGGGCATCGGCGGCGTCCTGGGCCTGCTCTGGTTCCAGAGGAGGTAGGCTCGTGGGCTTGGCGCACTTGACCTTCCCAGCCTGAGTGGGTGGGGCGCGCCGTGGCTGAGTCTCCCGAGGACAGCAAGGCCACTGTGAACCCAGAGGGAAGAGAGCAGCAGCCTCTATGGGGGTTGCAAGTGGCCCCTTTCCCCAGGAGCTTTATTTATTTATTTATTTATTTATTTATTTATTTTGGGCACTGGGGATTGAACTCTGGACCTTGCACTTGCCAGGCAGGCATTTATACTGGTAAGCTATCTCCCTGGCCTCCTTGAGGACTTTTTTTTTTTTTTTTTGTCTTTTTGAGACAGGGTCTCGCTATGCAGTGGAGGCTGGCCTTGAGCTCACTTTTGTGAGCCCAGGCTGGTCTCAAACTTGCACCGATCCTGCTGCCTCAGCCTCCCAAGTGCTGGGATTACAGGCGTGCACCACCACGCCGGCCTTGGGGGCTTTTAAAGAACTAAGTGCAGGTGGGCCCAGCAGGATGGCTCAGTGGTCTAAAGCGCCTGCTTAGGAAAGCTTAGGCGGCTGCGGGGACCGCGGTTTGATCCCTGGCACCACATGCTGCACCAGCCCTGCCCTCAGGGCAGGCTGAACCGGCCATAAAAATAAATAAGCAAACAAACAAAAGTTCTGAAACAAGAAAAAAAATAAAAATAAAAAAATTCTTTTAAAACAAAAGTTCTGAAACAGGAAAAAAAAGAAGGAAAAAGAAATAAGTGAGGCATATAGCAGGAGGACAGATGCCCCAGGCCACGGGACAGGCCCAGGAGTTTGAGCACTAGACGCTGAGTCCCGTCCCCAGGTGCTCTGCTCATGATGTCCCCAGAGGAGCAGCCCCTCGCGGCAGCTGGGGGAGCTACACACATCCTGTGCAGGGTCTGTCTGTCCTGGCCTCCCTCCCCTGGGTCCTCCCTGCCCTCGGTTCTAGGCCCGATGCCCAACACTCCTGCAGAACTGGCTGCATGGCACCGGGCAGACAAGGCTACAGATAGGGGTCCTCAGGCTTAAGACACTTGTTCAAGGAGGCGTCATGGAGTCAGGCTGTGTCGCCGCGGCCCCTGCCCGTGCTCTACCCTCTACGTGCCCCGCTACCCCTGCAGGCTGCCCAAGTACTCTTGCCAGTTCATCGAGATGTGCCTGATGGTGACTGCCGACCACGGGCCCGCGGTGTCTGGGGCCCACAACACCATCATCTGCGCCAGGGCTGGGAAGGACCTGGTTTCCAGCCTCACCTCGGGGCTGCTCACGATCGTAAGCGCGGCTTATGGGGGCCAAGAGGGCATCGGGCTGTCCACCGTGGGGCCCTGGAGGCAGTGGCCCAGCGCAGTCTTCCTGGGGCTGACGCGGAGCTCAGGGCCGGCCGTGCTGTCCCTCCCCAGGGGGATCGCTTTGGGGGCGCCCTGGATGCAGCCGCTAAGATGTTCAGTAAAGCCTTCGACAGCGGCATGATCCCCATGGAATTCGTGAACAAGATGAAGAAGGAGGGCAAGCTGATCATGGGCATCGGCCACCGCGTGAAGTCGGCAAGTCCGGGGGCTCTGCGGGGGGCTCCGCGGGAGGTGTGGGGCTGAGCGCCGAGGGCCGCCCCAGGCCACGGGACCCCGAGCTAGAGCCCAGGCCCGCCCAGCCGCCGCCCGCGCCCGTTGCCAGGCTGGTGGTGTGGAGTCCCGGCCCGTGTCAGCGAGAGCTCTTGGGATCCACCCTCGCTGAGCCTGCTGGGCAGGGACGGGTCTGGGGTGCTCACCTCAATGTAGGTGCGCACGGACGGCCCGCCTACATTGAGGCGCAGGGGAGAGGAAAGTGGGGGTTGGTCAGGGGTGGGGACTGTCTGAGGATCGAAACCAGGGCCTGCACCCACAGCCAGCCATGGGCTTTTTGAGTTGAGGTCTCACTTAAGTGTCCCGGCCTGGCTCAAACTTGACAGCCTCCGACGTCAGCCTCCGAAGCCCTGGGGTACAGCTGTGCGGCCAGGTCCTCTGCGCGGCAGCTTTTCCCAGGGTGCCAGTGAGAGGAGAGGCAGTGCAGCCAGCCTGGGCCCTAGGGGGCACTCCCCGACCCCTTGCCCGGGGCTCCTCGGCTCTGCAGCTGGAGGAACCTCCTTTGGCTGGGCCCTGCGCTGGTCTGGGCAAGGGGTGTGACCGCCATTAACATAAGAGCACGGTGCACACCTGTCATCCCTCGCCTGGGCGGCTGAGGCAGGACAGTTCTGAGTTGGAGACATCCAGGCCGGTGTCCAGGCACCTGCCCAAGCGAGGCTAGGACCCAGAGTCCACTTCCCGGCAAGGACCAAGGGGCCACAGCCAGGATGTGCGGCTGGCTCTGGGGGGCCTTCCACTTAGGCGCCTGCAGAGGAGAGCACCGAGTGCCCAGGCCGTCTCTCTGCCGCCCCTCGGAGCGGGGGTTTTCTCTGAGACCTGGGGTGCCCTGTGCCCACCCAAGTGATGCTTGCCTGGTTTGCATGGGGCTCTGGCCTAGCTGTGCGAAGCGGCTGTGACAGGAGTTCTGGTTCCAGATCAACAACCCGGACATGCGGGTGCAGATCCTGAAGGACTTCGTGCGGCAGCACTTCCCCGCCACGCCGCTCCTGGACTACGCCCTGCAGGTGGAGAAGATCACCACCTCCAAGGTGCGGCGGGCCGGGCGGGGTCCAGGGGGAGGAGTCAGCGGGTGGGCGCAGGCGCAAGGGGCGGGGCGTTGCAGGCGGGAAGCTGCACCAGGGCCCGTGGCAGCGGGGACACTGTGGGGGCAACACGAGGCAGAGGTCCTCATGCGTCCTTTCCCTTCCCAGAAACCAAACCTGATCCTGAACGTGGACGGCCTCATCGGGGTGGCGTTCGTGGACATGCTCAGGAGCTGCGGCTCCTTCACAAGGTGAGCACTGAGTCCGTCCTCCCGGGCACCCGAGTCATCCAGGCAGGCCCGGGCTCTGTCTCTGCGTCGCTCCCAACCATGACAGCATTGTGTGTTCAGGGAGAGGATTTAGGAGGTGAAGAGAAAACATCGCCCCAGTTCCTCCAACCAGACACCCCACCTTTCCACGTAGAAGTGGAACTGCTCTGGGACGGGGGCGGGGGCCTCGCACTGTGCTTGGGGTGTCCTGGGCTGTCTCCAGCGCGGTGGTGCCTGTTACAGGGAAGAGGCTGACGAGTACATCGACATCGGGGCCCTCAACGGCATCTTCGTGCTGGGCCGCAGCATGGGCTTCATCGGTGAGTCTCGGCCCACGCTCCCGTGTTCTCCTGCCGCCTACCCTACCCGCCATGCCGTGCGCTCGCAGCCGGTGTGCTTTCTCGGTTGTCCGCGCTCCATGTCCTCCTGCCTCCCTGCCTGAGCCGTGCCTCACTCTCCCAAACCGTCTGCTTCCTCCTATGCTTGGGATTGGCCTTGTTGGCCAGCACCGGGGAACAGTGAAATCTGAGAGCGTGCTGTGCTGAGTCGGGGACGGGTCCAGAGTTCTTTCTCTACTGTTTTGTCTGTTTTACCTTTTTTTTTGAGACAGGGTCTCACTGTGTAGTCCAGGTTTTCCTTGGGCTCAGCCTCATGGGTGCGCCCGGCACCTTTCCCCCTCAGCCCTGACGCAGAGTTCCCCTCTCATTCCAGGGCACTACCTGGATCAGAAGAGGCTGAAGCAGGGCCTCTATCGCCACCCATGGGATGACATCTCCTACGTCCTCCCGGAACACATGAGCATGTAGCTGGGCACAGGGCCCGGCGGTGGGGACAGCAGCTCCCAGAGCCAGCGCACAGGCAGCTGGCCGCCGTGAGATGGGCCCCTGAGGCCCAGGACCAGACCCCAGGCCAGCACCGTGCGGTCTTACAGAGCGGCTTATTATTTTTTTTATAAGCATAGAAATCAAAATGAAGCCAAAACATGACGTTTGCCGTGCTACCTGCTGTATTTATTCCACGGAAGCATCCACTCCCATTCTGTCCCAGGTGTTCTTCCTCCTTCCAGGGAATTATAATGTCTGCTGCTTCTTCCTATCAGTGAAATTGTTTTCCCCACGGGGAGGGAGTGGATGGTCAGATTTCAGGGCACACACAAAGGACCCTGGTGTCTTGTTTTTCTTTGGTTTCTTTGGTCTGATCTAACATGAACGTTGTATTCATCTGACTTTTTATTATTATTAATTTGCTTTTTAAGAGTGTTTGTATGTTCCGTGTTCCGGGCTTACTGAGGACCCACCGACATGCTCGCATCGGTCTGTTGCTGTCGGGTGGGTGGGACCACAGCACCCATGGCCACGGTCACAACCGTGGAGTGGCTTACGGTGTAATGGCATGATGCACTGCGCTTAACAGAAGCGCTGTGCAGAAAGCTGTGAAGCCTCCTCTCTGTCCTCTGTCCACGGGGCGGGCTCGTCTGTCGCTGAAACGTGGGTCCCACGGTGCTCCCAGCACCTGGCCCGAGACCCCAGTGATCGGGCAGCCACACCTCTGTCCTTCTCTGTGTTGTCATAGTTTAAATAAACTGTTCAGTAACAAGAAAGCCCGCTGCAGTGCGTTTCTCTGTGTGGAGTTGTACTTGGCGAGAGCTGCAACACAGATAATGGTAGCCCAGGCTGATCTTGAACTTGGAAGGATCCTCCTACCTCAGCCATGGGGTACCACACCCAGCTTGCCACAGGCAGTACTTAAACGCTGATTGTGTTCTCAAAAAACTGAAAATAGCTTGAAAAGAAAAATTACAGAAGCCCTGTCTCCCCTTGATCTCTTACCTTCCCTTATCTCAAGAGAGGTATGTTGGTGCTGGGGAGATAGCTCCGTGGCACCAGTGCCTGCCTGGCAAGTGTGAGGTTGTGGGTTTGAACCCTGGTCCCGCCAAAAAAAAAAGGTTATCTTTTTCTTTTTGGGGGTGGGTGTGGGGGTGGGGAGGGATGGGGATTGAACTCAGGCCCTTGTGCTTGCCAAGCAAGCGCTTATTCTACTGAGCTATCTCCCAGCCCCTTTCTTTTTGAGACAGGGTCTCAGTATGCAGCACAGGCTGGCAATGATCTCACTTGGTAGCCCAGGCTGGTCTGGAAGTCTCTGATCCTCCTGCCTCAGCCTTGGGAGTGCTGGGCCTGCAGGACCAGGCCACCTTGGCCACCTCGCCCAGTCTGGTCTTCCTCTCATCTTAGAGTGGTTAGGTGTGGTGTCCAAATAGAAACTGCTAGATTGTTAGGGCCCTGACTCTACATGGCTGAATCCCCAAAACAACCTCGTATCTTCCCAGACTCCCTCCACCCCCCACCCCTGCCCTGAATACAACTTTCTCTTAACTTTCTTTAGCCCTATGGGAGACCCCAGACAGCTCATGTGTACTGAACCTGGCCCTCAAACTCCATCCCTAGCAAAAATCCACATAATCCCAGGGACCCTTGGTGTCGGGTCAGAGGACCTATGGTCCTATCCATGTCCTCAAAATCAATAAAGCCTCCCCTCACCTCTCTGCCACATGGGAAACAATACTAGCCTCTGCTGTCCGCCTCAAGTCCTGCTGATGGCCTTGCAACTGTCTGAAAGGCTGAACCCAGCACAGAGGGGGGTGGCTCCAGGTTCTCTGTGTGTGCATGGCATTGAGGATTGAACCCAGGGCCTTTAGTGTGCAAGGTAAGAACTCTGCCACTGAGCCACATCCTGGGCTCATTTTATCCCTGGTGAGGGCATGGGTCTTGAACTGCAGAACTTTTGGGTAGGCTCAGGCATAACAAGATTTTTTTTTTTTTTTTTTGTCTTTTTGAGACAGGGTCTTGCTATGCAGTTCAGGCTGGCCTTGAGTTCACTTTTGTAGCTCAGGCTAGTCTCAAACTTCCTCCTGCCTCAGCCTCCCAAGTGCTGGGATTACAGGCATGCACCACCACACCCAGCTATAACAAGATGTTACAGGAGCAGGTTATAAAATTTGGAGGGATAAAAATTAGTTTTTATTTGTATTAGGACAAAAAACAACAGTTGTTGAGAGGAAGACATTTACTACTGAGAGCATTTTGGGGAAGAGGATTTTGTTGTTTTTCAGACAGGTACTCTTGGGGCCCGGCAGGATGGCTCAGTGGTCTAAAGCGCCTGCAGGCGGCTGCAGGGACTGCTGTTTGATCCAATCCTGGCACCACATGCTGTGCCAGCCCTGCCCTCAGGGCAGCCTGAGCTGGCCATTAAAAAAAAAAAGACAGGGACTCACTATGCAGTTCAGGATGGCCTTGAGTGCACTTTGTAGCCTAAACTGGTCTCCAACTCACAAGGATCCTGCCACAGCCTCCCAAGTGCTGGGACTACAAGTGTGTATTATCAAGATGGCCTTGAACTCACTTTGTGGCCCAGGTTGGCCTCCACTTGTCTGTGGTCCTCGGGCCTCAGCTCCATGAGTGCTGGGATTACAGGTGTGCGCCACCGCCGGCAGGATTATCTGCTTAAACCCTCATCCACCTGGCTGGGGCTCAACTTTTCTTGGTGCTTTAACGAAGTCATTTTCTTTCTTTTTTCTTTCTTTTTTTTTTTTGAAGTCATTTTATTTTTTTATTTTTTATTTTTTTTGGGACCGGGGTTCAAACTCACGACCTTGCACTTGCCCATCAGGCACTTGTGCCTCGGAGCTATCTCCCCAGCCCCTGAAGTCATTTTATTTTTAAAAAAATATTTTTCATTTTTTTCTATTTTATTGTTTGATGTGCTGGAGATCGAGGTCCAAATTTGTTTCACTTTTTTTGTTTGGAATCAGGATCTGATTTGTAGCCTGGGCCGGCTTCGAACTCGCGGTGATCCTCCAGCCTGCCGCAGGCATCACCACACCCAGCGTTCCAAAAGTATTTTAAAGGAAAACCCACATCACTTCGGAACAAAGTGTTGCAAGGCTGATGGTCCAAGTGTCTTGAACTAGCCGCAGCGCGAGCATCTGGCTTCCCCGACCGCAGGTCCAGCTAAGCTGCGTAGGTGGCCGGGACTGGCAGCGCAGCGTGATGACGCATACGCATACGCGTGCGCAGTGCGGGCACTTCGGAGGAACCGCGCCTGCGCCGACTAAGTCTCCGGCTGGGCGGTGGCGCATGCGTGTTGCGTCAACGGCCAGGCAGGGGCGCAGAATGGCCCCGGCCCGCGTCCACTGATTAATCCCAGAATCCCTCTGTGTCGCGCTCGAACGGCGCCGCGCTCTGCGTCTGCGTCTGGGGGCCGGCGCGGCGGCGGCAAGATGGCGGCAGCGGTAGCAGCCGCAGCAGCCGCAGCGGCCGCTGCTGCGTCGCTGCAGGTGCTAGAGATGGAGAGCATGGAGACCGCCGCCGCCAGCTCCGCGGGGCTGGCCGCCGAGGTTCGAGGCAGCAGCACGGTGGACTTCGGGCCGGGACTGTCGGCCATGGAGGCGGGCGGCGGCGACCCCGACCCTGAGGCGGAGGACTTCGAATGCAGCTCGCACTGCTCGGAGCTGTCGTGGCGTCAGAATGAGCAGCGGCGCCAGGGCCTCTTCTGCGATATCACGCTGTGCTTCGGCGGCGCGGGCGGCCGCGAGTTTCGCGCCCACCGCTCCGTGCTGGCGGCCGCCACGGAGTACTTCACGCCGCTGCTCTCTGGCCAGTTCTCAGAGTCGCGCTCTGGGCGCGTAGAGATGCGCAAGTGGAGCTCGGAGCCGGGGCCCGAGCCCGACACGGTGGAGGCGGTGATCGAATACATGTACACCGGGCGCATCCGCGTCAGCACGGGCAGCGTGCACGAGGTGCTGGAGCTGGCCGACAGGTGCGGGGACCGAGGCGCGGGCGGCGGGGAGCGATGAGTGCTGACCTTGTGGCAGTTTCTGGGAGGCTGAGGCAGGACGACCTCGAGTTCCAACCCGGCCTACGGCATTTGTGGAAACCCCGCCTCAAAATACAGGGTTTAAATAGGTTGGCGTGCGGGTAATCCCAGCACCCGCCGTGGGAGGCCGGGGCGGGACAGTCGAAAATTCAATCCAACGTGGGTCGTTTAGCCAGTGAGTGAGACCCTGTGCGAAAAGAGAAAAAAGGTTAGGGGTGTAACTGTTAAGAGCCCCAGGAGTTCAAAACTGAGCTGTAGCAGGTGCGGAAAGGCTTTTGGAGAAGGTTGGCATTTAAATTGGTCTCTATGGGGTGAGAAAACTGGTTGTGCAAAGACGGGAAGAGGCGGGGCAGCGCACGGCCCCCAGGCGGAATCCAGTTTGGCTTTGCAAAGGGACTTGTAGGAAAAATCCTAGCCCACCGTGGTAGCGAGGCAGGTTAGTTCAAGGCCAGCCTTCAGTACAACAAACAAAGCTAAAGCTTGCCTCCAAAAACAAAAAAAGGAATCCGAAGCTGGGCGTGGTGGTGCACGGCTGTAATCCCAGCACTCGGGAGGCTGAGTCAGGAGGATCGGTGCGAGTTCGAGACCAGCCTGGGCTACAAAAGTGAGCTCAAGGCCAGCCTGAACTGCATAGCGAGACCCTGTCTCAAAAAGGCAAAAGAAAAAAAAGGAATCCAGTGTGGCTGCATCTGGTGGTTGCAGATGGGGGGGGGGGTGCATAGACTTCACTGAGTGCGTTGAGAGGTCAAGCAGAGAAGCCTCTGATTTAAGCAGTGTATCTGGAAGGGTTGGGCTGCAGCTGCGAAGAGAGAACGCACGCGCTGGAGGCCGGCGTGGGTCAGGAGGCAAGGGACGGCACGGGGGGGTGGGGGGCGCAGATAGTGTGTGAGTCCCTCTGAGCAGGCGGCAAGCCCAGAAGCCCCTTCCCACTTGGCACTGCCGCCGCTGTAGCCAGTGTATTAGTGGGCTGTGGAGGATTGTCAGGCTGTAGCCAGAGGTGACAGGAGAGCAGAGCCTCTCTACGGGTGCATGAGGATAGATCTTCGGAAAGAGACCCGGAGGTGAGGTGGAGATGGAAGACCTGGGACGAGGTGGGGCAGGATCACGGACAGCAGGTGTAAGGGCGGGGTGGGGTGGGGCGCAGTAGCGGAAAGGTAGAGGGCAGTGGGGGCCGCTGCCCTAGGGGCGGGAGGGCAGGGCGAGTGTCCGGGAACAGAGCTAAAAGAAGGCCGGGCCTCTCACTGGAGAGAGTGTTGTGGAGGGGGGGGGAACAAGAAGAGCGGGTGTCTGCAGGACGGCGGCCTCGCCCTCGGCCTCGGCCTCGGCCTCAGCAGGGTCGGATTCCTGGGCCTGCCAGCTTCTGAGATTTTTGACATGAGCCACCGAGGAGATGGAGCTGCAAGACACAGAAGCAGAGGCCAGGCGCAGCCTGGCAAGCCGAACGTCTTGAATTCCATTCCCCATGCAAAAAACAAAGACCTGGAAGATTGCGGAGGAGCCGCAGTTCTGGCAGCAGGGCCAGTTTGAATTTGGTTAGGATGTCTGAACAGGTAGCTGGATAGAAAGCATTGGGTCAGTGGGGCAGGGGAGATAGCTCAGTAGAATAAGTGCTTGCCTGGCAAACACAAGGACCTGAGTTCAATCCCCACTTACACACAAAAAAGGAAACGCTGAGTCCCAGCGTTGTTATGGAGACTCCAGGAAGGTTTGGGGAGCGCCAGGTCACTCACTCACTGCAGCTCACTGAGCTGCATCTGTGCTGGTTTTTTTTTTAAACCGGGAATCAAACTGAGGATCTTGTATTTGCAAGGCAAGTGCTTGTGTCCCTGAGCTATATAAACCCCTGCCCCTTCTGTAGGTCTGAGGGGGCCTTACCAAGTTGCCCAAGTGATTGAACTTGTGATCTTACTGCCTCAGCCTCTTTCCCTTCCTCTGTGACGGGATGATAGGCGCACAGCCCTGTGACGAGGGCCTGAGCCAGGGCCTTGGCAGCTACAGCTCCCTCTTTCTTTCTGAGAGTATCTTGCATGGAATCCACGTTGTCCTTGAGCTGCCGGTGGCTCTCCCAGCCCCGGAAGGACAGGCTGTCCCACCCACCACACCAGTATCTTTCCTTGTGTTGTTTTTCTATTTTGAGATAGGGTTTCAGTGAGCTTCTACGTTGCTTGAGTTGAAGTGGAAGGCTTTTTTAAATTTATTTTATTTTTGAGGCAAGTTCTCCCTGTGTAGCCCAGGCTCACCTCAGACTCCTGGCAGCCCTCTGCCTGAGCCTCGTGAATGCTAGTTCAGCTTTGATCCACCTACCCCAGCTTCCTACAGTGCTTGGATTATAAATGTGTGCTGCTACCCACAGTGCATAATCTGTATGTTAAGAAAGAGCTCGTTGGAGCTCTTGGGAGGCTGAGGCAGGAGGATCCGTGCCAGTTCGAGACCAGCCTGAGCTACAGAAGTGAGCTGAACACCAGCCTGAACTGCACAAGGACACCCTGTCTCAAAAAGACAAAAAAAAAAAAAGGGGGCCCAGCGGAATGGCTCAGTGGTCTAAAGCGCCTGCTTGGGAAAGCTTGGGCGGCCTCAGGGACTGCGGTTCGATCCCCGGGCACCACATGCTGCGCCAGCCCTGCCCTCGGGGTGGGCTGAGCCAGCCATAAAAATGAGTGAATAGACAAATAAAGGTTCTGAAACAATAAATAAATAAATAAATAAATTAAAAAAAAAATGCTCGTTGGAAGCACGAGCTACCCCTGAGGCTCTCCAGGGTGCCCGGCTGGATGCAGCAGGTCAGCAGGTAGGGAGTGTAGGTGCTGGGGGGAGGGGAGGAGCCGGCCCTGCCTTGTCAGCAGAGAGGTCACCGCCTTTGGTCTAGCAATGGGGCGCTGTATGGTTGCGTTGGGAGGGGAAGGATGTGCAGCTGAGGAGCAGTGTCCCAGGCACAGCACCAGAAAGGGACCCGATAGTGCAGGGAGGTGACCAGAGGGCCTTGGCTCCGGCATTCCTCTGAAGCAGGAGGCACCGAAGCACAGGTGCTGGAGAGAGCATCCCAGCTCTGCAGGGTGCTTGAGGGAGCGAGGTCCAGGGCCCCATACGTAAGCAGAGTCCTTGTGGGAACTGGAGCGGGAGAGTGGGGGCTGGGTCCTGTCCCTTTGCTGGGGTAGTGAGAAGGCGGGGTGGCCCTACCTTGAGCTGGGCTTCTTTGCAACCTGAGGTCTTCCAGCTTGGCTCCTTGCTGTCAGGAGTGGGGGTGAGGAGAGAGTCTTAAACTCTAGCTTCCCTCAATTGCAGGTACCAAAACACAGCAAGTTAATTTCCTTCTTGCTTGCTCCTAGGTTCCTGTTAATCCGTCTGAAAGAGTTCTGCGGCGAGTTTCTCAAGAAGAAACTGCACCTGTCCAACTGTGTGGCCATCCACAGCCTGGCGCACATGTACACCCTGAGCCAGCTGGCACTGAAGGCCGCCGACATGATCCGCAGGAACTTCTGCAAGGTCATCCAGGACGAGGAGTTCTACACGCTGCCCTTCCACCTCCTCCGGGACTGGCTCTCGGACCTGGAGATCACCGTGGACTCCGAGGAGGTGCTCTTCGAGACCGTGCTCAAGTGGGTGCAGCGCAACGCGGAGGAGCGGGAGCGCTACTTCGAGGAGCTGTTCAAGCTGCTGCGGCTGTCGCAGATGAAGCCCACCTACCTCACACGGCACGTCAAGCCCGAGCGGCTGGTGGCCAGCAGTGAGGTCTGCATGAAGCTGGTGGCCGACGCTGTGGAGCGGCATGCTCTGCGGGCTGAGAACCTGCAGTCTGGCGCGCTGCAGCTGCCAGCCACGCCACCGTCCCTGCTGCCTCGCTATGGGCAGAACATGGACGTGATCATGGTCATCGGGGGTGTGTCAGAGGGCGGGGACTACCTGAGTGAGTGTGTGGGCTACTTTCTGGACGAGGACAGGTGGGTGAACCTGCCCCACATCCACAACCACCTGGACGGGCATGCCGTGGCGGTGACTGAGTCCTACGTGTACGTGGCGGGCTCCATGGAGCCGGGCTTCGCCAAGACCGTGGAGCGCTACAACCCCAGCCTGAACACGTGGGAGCATGTGTGCAGCCTGATGACTCGGAAGCACTCCTTTGGGCTCACCGAGGTCAGGGGCAAGCTCTATAGCATCGGCGGCCATGGCAACTTCAGCCCCGGCTTCAAGGACGTGGCCGTGTACAATCCCGAGTTGGACAAATGGCACAACCTGGAGTCGGCACCCAAGATCCTACGCGACGTCAAGGCGCTGGCCGTCGAAGACCGCTTCGTGTACCTTGCCGCACGCACGCCCGTGGACCGCGACGCGGAGGATGGGCTGAAGGCTGTGATCACCTGCTACGACACTGAGACACGGCAGTGGCAAGACGTGGACTCGCTGCCACTCATCGACAACTACTGCTGTTTCCAGATGTCCGTGGCCAACTCCAACTTCTACCAGACGGCATCGTGCTGCCCCAAGAGCTACTCGATGGAGAACGCAGAGGCCCTGCGCAAGATCTCCAGCCTCCCCTCTGACGAGATCCTGGAGAGCCTGCCCCCGGAGGTCCTGAGCATTGAGGGCGCCGCCGTGTGCTACCACCGGGATGACGTGTTCATCATTGGGGGCTGGAAGAATAGCGACGACATCGACAAGCAGTACCGGAAGGAGGCCTACCGCTACTGCGCTGAGAGGAAGCGCTGGCTGCTGCTGCCTCCCATGCCCCAGCCGCGCTGCCGGGCAGCCGCCTGCCACACCCGCATCCCCTACCGCTACCTGCACGGCACGCAGCGCTACCCCATGCCCCAGAATCTCATGTGGCAGAAGGACCGCATCCGGCAGATGCAGGAAATCCATCGGCACGCGCTGAACATGCGCCGGGCGCCCAGCTCCCAGATCGAGTGCTGAGTGCCGGGCGGGTACCAGCAGCCCCCAGTAAACATGTGCCGCTCGCTTCCTGTCTACCCAGGTGGACTGGCTTGCTGAAGGGGAGGCTGAGTGCCGGGACTGAGGAGTGGGAGGCGGCGAGTGTGTGGTAATTGTCGTAGCCTGCGGCTTTTGTCTTCAGTGTGTGTGTGCGCATTCCAGTTTGTGTGCACGCGTGTGTGCGCCCGTGTGCGCGTGTGTGTGTGTGCAGTACCCAAGGAAGCTCTTCCCGAGGATCAGTGGGAGCGGCAGGGCTGGTGAGCCAGCTGTTCCTCTGTCCTGGGGACTTAGGTTTCGAACATGCTTTAAGCCCAACTCTATTTGCACATTTCCTTCCATAGCCTTTTCATTTTTATACAACGGTTGGTTGAACAGGACCAGGATTTATGTGTTAGACCCTCCTCTGCAGGGGACGTGTGCAATGTTGAGCCTGAAATTTGAAGGAAGAGAGCACAATACTTCAGCCAGACAATTGTAGAGTGTTCGCATGGACACTGGCTAGACAAATGGTCAGGTTGTTCGTGGAGAAGGTGATGCGAATTTGAAGCGGTGGTCTGTTGCTCTTTGCGTTCTGTTGTTAATATTTCCGCTTCTTTAAGCAGCTGGCTACAGCCTTCACGCCATGGTTCTGGGATGGCAGTCGCTGGCCAACTGGACGGGTCGAGGAAGTCACACGAGGGAATGTCTCGCTGAGGAAGCCTGCTCCAGGTGCAGGCAGCGCCCCTCATTGAGGTGTGCAGGGCTCCGGCAGAACACCGACGCCAGCCGCACCCCATTCTGCGCAGCTTCGTTCTTCCCCTGCGCAGACTGCATAGAGTCTTTTTTGTTTTGTTTTGTTTTGTTTTTGTTTTTGTTTTTTTCAGAATAGGAGGTAACAGTTTTAGGAAAATGTTGTTTACGAAAGCCCTTTTGTTCTGGCCCTTATGGGTGTAATATTTCATGCAACTGCTCAGAGTTGTCTTGGAACTTGTGTGGACCTGGTTCCAAACAGTCCAGGTGGCTGGTTCTGGCTCCTAAAAGATGTGTCAGAGCAGTTGTCAGCAGCTTTATTTTGTGGGATCTCCCAACTCCAGGACATTGGCCAGCTGTCATGCTCGTGCGGCGCCTTCCTGGCTGAGGCAGAGGCAGGATCCCGTTCAGGGCCAGCCCCGCCGGGCAGTGAGGCCTCGTCTCTAGCCCAAGCCACCAGGGCAAACCCAGTGACCATGTGGCGAGCCTGGCAGCCCTCCGCCCGCACTCCCGTGAGGGCGGTGTCTGTGCGTCTGTTCAGCCCTTCTGGAATAGCACCGTAGAAGTCAGAGTCCAGCGTGTGACGTTGCCCTCCACGCATCACACTTGGCCCTGTTCGTTGTGAGACATCAAGGGAGCTGTGGCTGTCATGCACCACAAGCCTGGTCATATTTTAGCTCCCAAGTCTGATCCTGAGAGTGTTCTAGAACTTCTTTGGTCTGTCCGTGCTTAGAACAAGGGCTTTGGATGTGTCGGGCAAGACTAGGGGGGGTGGGGGCGCAGGTCTGCATGGGATGCCTCATGATCCCCACACACCAGTTTCCACAAAAGCCGTATGGTTCGTGGCTGTGGGGATCTCCGCAGGTGAAGAGCCCTGGCCCACGGCTCCTGCGGGTCCCAGGGGTGGCAGCCAAGCTGCAGTGGGCCTCCCAGGAGGGCTGGCTTTGGCTTTGGTCCCAGAGCTTTGTCACTAGGAGTCCTCTGTGGGGCCGCCCTTTCACAGGAGGCAGCCAGACACCAGGGCGTTAGTGTGCGCTGGTAGGAGAAGCCGGCTGACACGGTTGTTTCCAAGCCGGCAGGGCCCTCGGCCAGCTGGAGCAGGGTAAGTGCTTCCTTGCATGCGTGTGCCCGGGTGCCAGGCACCAAGTGTGACTGCACAGCAGGAGCTCTAATTCTGAAATGTCCTGACTAACTTGTTAATACCAAAAGAAACCAGATGGGCTTGAATCTGCTCAAGGCTGACATTCTCATAGTGCAGACGGTGTGCAGTGGTTCTAATTATGAGAATCAGCCCCAAGTGCCTCTTAGGGGAGAAGTTCTCTTTCTGTTGAAAGCTTAACTGGGTTGGGTAATTTCAGCAGTAAATTGCTTGGCATATATAGTGGTGCCTGCCTGTGACCTCGGCACTTGAGAGGCTGAGGCAGGCCGATCGCCTCGAGTTTGAAGCCTGCCTAGACTGCACAGTGAGGGGCTGGGGGAGAGTGCAGTGGCACAGTGTGGGCGAGGCCAGCATGTGGGGTCACGTGTTGGAGGGCTGGTGACCCCCCCCCCAAAAAAAAAAAAAACGCCACTTAGTGTCTGCAAACAACCCTTTTCATTGGTGGTGCATTCCTTTGGTAGAGAGGATATGGAATTGACTAGAGAGAGCAGTGCCCACAGGGCTGGGCGGGGCAGCTTCTGTCCTGGGCTCGCTCCCCGCCCTCTCGCAGTGCCCTCGAGCTCCAGGGGTAACAGAGAATGTCAGTGCCGGGCAGTGTCTGAGCAACAGCCTCATCCACAGTGTTTGCATGCCCGATCTCTGCACCCTGCTAACCGGCCAGCTCTGCTGGGCCAGCCCAAAATAACTCGGGGAAACTCCCAAAATGGAGGAGCACTTGGCCAGGATCACCTGGTTTTGTGGTGTTCCAGGACCAGAAGGCCTGGATGACCCTGGCCCTGTCAGTGCAGCGCGGGGGGGTTCAGCTGGAGGGCAGCATGCGGGCCGCATGGGGCGTGTGGGGTGCTTCAGGAGCCGCCCTCAGCCCTGTGTGAAGCAGGCAGCAGGCAAGCTTTGGAGCGGCCGCCTTCTGGTCAGTGCTGCCCGGGTCCTGGCGCTTCCGATCGGCGCAGCTGAAGTACAAAGGCTCCTGGCTCCAGTCCTGTCTTTGAAATCTGCACCTTCCAAGTAAGCTCCCTGCCCATGCTAGCAGAATGAGCTGCTTGCACCCCAGCGACCGGGCAGACGGTCTGGTCGCCCTGGCCGGCCAGCCGGAAGCCCCAGTGCAGCTCGTCCCCCCGTGGTTGCCTTCTCCAGAGCAAGTCATTTAGCTGCTGCTCCCCCAGCGCTTACGTGTGTGGCCTGTGTTCTGGCTTAGGACCAAAGCAGCCCCTAGGCAGTGCTCTCCCACAGTGACAGTGACTAGTGTGTAGCTCCCTCGCGCCGCCGGCAGCCTTGAGGGCTTGCGGTGTCTGGGCCCCCGCCCGTCCTGCCCTCTTCGGTCCTCCAGTCGGAAGGACCAGGATGTGTGGTAGCCTGCTTGTGTTCCGGAAGCTGCCTCGCTCCATGTTGCAGCTGCCCCGTCTCCGTGGCAGTTTTCAATAAACGCGTTGTCTAGAACTGTCCCGTGGCCGACTGTTCCTTAATTCTGCAGCAGCACGTGGCCTCCCAGCGGCCCCTGCACCCACACCCTGGGGCTGAGCGTTCTCCAGCACTCCTCCAAGTTTGAACACTGCATTTATTTAAAAAAAAAAAGAGTTAACGCTTACTGCTTCGGCGCTTTATTGGCTACAGAGGCTCACACAGGCAGGGTGCTGGTCGAGGCAGAGTACTTCACCTCGTCCCGCGGGGCCAGGCCTGGGAGGTGTTCGCGGCGAGCCGCGTACTCGCCCACGTTGGCCAGCCCCGGCACCACGCAGCAGCTCAGCGCGCTGCGGTAAATGCTCATGTCGTGCGCGTCGTACCACTCGTCCGTCTTCTCATCGTAGCACTCCACGTTGAAGGTGGTGGTGAAGCCGTTGAAGCCGCCCACCACGAACAGGAGGTCGTCCACCACCTCGATCCCGAAGTTGCTGCGTGGGTTGAACATGGTGGGGATCGTGCGCCACGTGTTCGCCACCGGGCTGTAGGCCTCCGCGCTGCGCAGCCGGTTGGCACCATCGAAGCCACCCACCTGCAGGCCAGAAGAGTGGCGGGTGGTTGCGAGCCGCTGCCCCGGCCCCGGTAAACGCGAGCCCTCCCTGACTCACCGCGTACACGTGCTCCCCGTAGGCCATGACGCCGATGCCGCTGCGCCGGCTCCGCATGGGCGCGATGACCGTCCACTGGTTGCTCTCGCTGCTGTACACCTCGGCCGTGAACAGGCACTCGTTCCCATTGAAGCCGCCGCAGATGTACACCTGTGTGCAGACGCGCGGCTCCTGAGTGCGCCCCTGCCGGCGGCGGTGGGCTTGCGTGTGCCGCCCGCTGGGTCGGAGGCCCCTCCTGGAGTCACTTCCTCACGTGGCCACAGCGTTTTTTTTTTTTTTTTTTGTGGGACCAGGGTTCAAACTCACGACCTTGCACTTGCCCAGCAGGCACTTGTGCCTCGGAGCTATCTCCCCAGCCCCAACAGCGTTTTTTTTTTGTTGTTGTTTTTTTCTTTTTTAACTCAGGCCCTGGCACTTGCCATGCAAGCGCTTCTGCTGAGCCGTCTCCCCAGCCCTTCGCAGAGCTTTCTAATAAGCAAAAGTGGCTCCAGGTGCCTGAGGAGGAGCGCACACAGGCGGCCAGCCCTCCTCGTCCGAGGGCGCCACACACGGGCTGGGAGGGTTGGGTCTGTGCCGCCGACGTACACTTACTCCCTTGGTAGCCACGTAATGGGTATTCACGTGGTGTTTCCGTGCTGTTCAATAGCCTAAGTAATCTGGGAAGAGCTCGAAGGAGCGAGGGAGCAGGGCGAGGGGGGCCAGGGGGTGCAGCTGTATTTCCACTCCTTGGAAGGCAGGCAGAGAGCCAACCTGTGCAACTTAGCATGACCCTGTCCCCCAAATAGAAAGGCCCGAGGATGCCCGTTCTGGCAGAGTGCTTGCCAGCCCTGAGAAAGTGCCACGGCGTGAAGCGCACGGAGCCACCACCCTCGGCCTCAGTCAGCGCACAAGACGACGCCCGAGTGTGCACCCACTCCAGGCGCAGTGGCTCACGTCAGCACTCGGGCAGCAGGTAGGAGCCTTTCTTGCTGGGGGGATGTAAGCCAGTACAACCATATGGAAATCAGCATGCAGATTCCTCAGGAAAAAAAGGAACTGGACACTCCATCAGACCCAGCCGTCCCCTCTCTACTAGGTAGGTATCCAGGTAGCGTTCCAAAGGCAGCAAAGCCATCATCCTACAGTGAGACACACAGCCCGTAGCAACCGGGCCTTTGGGAGCAGCCTGTGTCCACCAACAGGCCAGTGGAGAACATTATTTACGCACAGTGGAATACTCTGCCTTACGGAAAGGCAAAGCGAAGCTGTCTGTAGGACAACGGGTGCTGCAGTGGACACCCCTCAATCGGTGGCATCCATGTCCCCGAAGACTTACCATATCTCAGACCCTCTGAGCCCACAGGACTAGAGCCGGCGTGGACAGAGCCCCATGTGGCTATCCTCTCAACAGTAATGGCAAAGGTGACCGCCTGCCCCGCTGGCTCCGCGTCATTTGATGCTCACACAGCACCGCTCCCCCCGACAACTCCACCCCTCCTGATCCTGAGCCAGCGACTCTTGTCACCTGCACTTCTCTGTAACTAGAGGTCCAAAACCCCCGGGTAACTCGTGCTGCTTCCCCATCTGGCTCATAGCTTACAATGTCCTGTCAGTCCTTCCCTTTGCTGTCGGACTCCGAACCATCTGCCCAGACGGCTTTCGGGTGCCACGAGAGCTAGCCTTCCTGCTCCTACTTTCCAACAGCCTCTGGGACCCCCTTCCCCCCCCCCGCTCTGCCTATTGTGACTCCAACAGCTCTCAAACATGCTCCCACTCCTGAGCCTCACTGTCCTCTCTCCCGTTCATCTCTGGATGCCCGGATGAGCCCACTTGCACCATCACTCTCTCCCTAACGGAGGCGTAATAAGGTCTCACAGCTTTACTCCTTCCCACCCCAAGGCTGTTTTCCAGGTTCCCTGCTGCTAACTGGTACCGGTTCAGCATAAGGAGATACAGGAGGACCAGTAGGACACAGCGCGAAGGCTAGGACCACAATGCACACTGCCACAGGGGTATGCTGCTGCCTCGGCCCTTTCGCTCTGCCAATGAAAATGCTGAGGGGGCTGGGAAAAAGCTCAGTAGAAAAAGAGCTTGCCTGACAAGCACAAGTCCTGAGAATTCAATGCCCAATACTGGGGAAAAAAGAAAAAAAGATGAGGGCTGGCCAAATAGCTCAGTGGATTTAAACACCTGCAAGCAGGCACAGCGGGCCCCTGTTCCTGGGGTGCACTGGTAACAGCAAGGGAGACTGGTGGCATGTGCCTATAGTGCCAGCTTTTGGGAGGCTATAAAAAGGCAGATCACTGCGAGGCAATCTAGTAATGAGACCCTGAACACCCTGCAGGTCTCTCCCACCCCCCAAAAAAAAACAGTTTATGAAAAGTTTTTCTTGGAGGGACACCCACTTGGGACCCCCCTCCTATCCCTCTCTTGGACAGGAGCTTTCTTTCCTCTAATATGTTCTGCTCATTAAAAAAAAAAAGAAGTGGGGCTGGGGAGATAGCTTCGGGGCTGGGGAGATAGCTCCGAGGCACAAGTGCCTGCTGGGCAAGTGCAAGGTCGTGAGTTCGAACCCTGGTCCCACAAAAAAAAAAAAAAAAAAGAAAGAAAGAAAGAAAGGAAGAAAGAAAGAAAGAAAAGTTTTTCTTGAGGACAACCTGCTCGGGGATCTCCCCTGCCTTTCTGTCCCTGTCTCAGACAGGAGCTCTCTTTCCCCTAATAAATCTATTCTGCTTGTCGGGCGTGGTGGCTCACACCTGTAATCCCAGCACTCGGGAGGCTGAGGCAGAAGGATTGGTGCAAGTTCAAGACCAGCCTGGGCTACAAAAGTGAGCTCAAGGCCAGCCTCAACTGCATAGCGAGACCCTGTCTCAAAAAAGACATAAAAAAACCAAAAAAAAAAAAAAAAAATCTATTCTGCTCATAAAGAAAATATTTTCTTTGGCGAGCACTCAGGGGTGAGACCCCACCTGGAAATGACCACAGAAGAGTCCTAACACACATCATCACCTTCTGGGCCGCACGCTGGGATGGTAAGCTCCCACGTGTAACATTCTCTATTCCCAGTGCATCACTACCTCGACTCTTCCTAGGCAAAACTTCCGGGCTTCATTCTCATAATGAAGACGAGGCTCAGCAAATGCCCTACGGCAATTTCTTAACTCTGTAGACCCCACTCCTAACCCCACGGCCTGTTACGGGTGTCCCGGCTCATCCCCAAGATGCTGCAACCAAAGGCCACTCCTGCTCCTCAGCTCCTCTCACACCTGCGGCACTCTCGCCTCCTCCAGCCTCCCTGAGCGCTGGCTCTGTGTTCCCTACCAACAAGATCTCTTCATGGCAGCTCCTGCATGCTGGAATGCCTCTCACCTATCCTTGCCACCTAACTCAGCCCTAGTAGGCTCCCTGCTCAGCCATGGTTCTCAAAAATGGCCAACCAGCCTGACCTGCCTACTGCTCTCACACGAAACACAGCGGCCTGCCCACTCAAGGGATGGTCCACAGGATGCCCTGGCCCCACACCTGGCTCCTTCCCCAATGGACAGGACCGGGTTCATGGTCCTCCTGGTCTTGGCCCTAACAATAAATTCTCAATATGCCATAGAGGGGCCTGGCAGGATGGCTCAGTGGTCTAAAGTGCCTTCTTAGGAAAGCTTAGGTGGCTTCAGGGACCGTGGTTCAATCCCCAGCACCGCATGCTGTGCCAGCCCTTCCCTCAGGGCTGAGCCTGCCATAAAAAAAAAATAAAAAAAATAAAAAAAAATAAAAAAAAAAAGATGCCTTAGAGCTCTCTCTCCTACCTCAACCTCAAGGTATCCAACTTACTCAAAAGGCAAGAGCCCTTCACGTTCCAGTCCTGGTCGGAGTGAGTATTCTGGCGGTCCTGGGTGTAGGCGTTGGGACAGGGGTCGAGCTACAGGTGTTCAGGCCAAAGAGCTCTACCACCCCCTCTCCGTGGAGCTGCACCACAGGATGAGGTTGCACCCGCCATTCACCTACTTCACAACCAAATTTTTTTTTTTTTTTGTCTTTTTTTGAGACACGGTCTCACTATGCAGTTCAGGCTGGCTTTGAGCTCACTTTTGTAGCCCAGGCTGGTCTCGAACTCGCACCAATCCTCCTGCCTCAGCCTCCCAAGTGCTGGGATTACAGGCATACGCCACCACGCCCGGCTTCACAACCAAATTAATAGCCTTGTAGCAGTCTCCCTTCAAAAATCACCATGCCAAAAAAAAAAAAAAAAAAAAAAAAAATCACCATGCCCTGGATGTCCTGACGGCTGAAAAGTGGGGCAGCTGTGGGTGCTGGGAGAGGAATGTTGCTACTTTGTACATGAGTCAGGCATCCTAAGGGACCAGGTGGAGAACCTCCACAATGGGCTGGAGAACTAGGGTACTGACAGGCCTGCTCCTCACCGTGGTCCTACTGGGGTGACATTGTTGGATCGTGGCCCCCATTTCTGCTTCCCCTCCTAGGTCCATTTATCACACTGGCAGCATGCTTACTCACAGCACCCGTCTTTTCAAACTTTTCCCAAGCTTCCTTCGGTCTGGGATGCGAGCGCTCACTAGTGAACTTCTCGTCCTGGCTGAGATGCCCGGCACTAACTCCTCCATGGGTGTGAACCGTCGTCCCATCAACCCTTCTCGCCCCCAACACGACGCCCCCATTCAGCAGGAAGCAGTCTAAGAGACATGACACCCCTTGCATAACAACCAGAAGAAGAGAATGATAGGTCCTGACCCTAGGACGAGTTGCTGAAATCATTATGGTGGTCATCTAATATGGCCGATGCTCTTAAAGGCCCATCTTCCCAAGACTACCGTTTTGCCTTTCCTGTGTGTGTGTGTGTGTGTGTGTGTGTGTGTGTGTGTGTGTGTAGGACTAGAGTTCAAACTCACAACCTTGCACTTGCCAGCCAGGCACTTGTGTCACAGAGCTATCTCCCTAGCTCCTTAAGCTCAGGTATTTCTCAATATCCCCCCCCAACTCCACTCTGGGCAAAAGGCCATAAAAGTCTCAGCCTCCCTTGCTCAGCTCCAGAGAATTTCTCTTCCCCAAATTCTCTCCCTGTCCTCAAAGATAATAGAGCCCCTTTTGTTTCTTCTTTCTGTTTCTCTGCTGTGCCCGGAACCTGAAAAAAAAAACTATCAGAGACCATAATGTTCAGTGAAATACACCAGACACCCAGCACTTGGGAGGCTCAGGTACGAAGATTGGTGCGAGTTCGAGACCAGCCTGGGCCACAAAGTGAGCTCGAGGCCAGCCTGAGCTGCAAGGCAGACCCTGTCTCAAAAGACAAGAAAAACAAAAAACATCAGCTTAAGTGTCACATGGGGGCCTGGTGGGATGGCTCAGTGGTCTAAAGCGCCTGCTTGGGAAAGCTTGGGTGACTGCAGGGACCGCAGTTCAACCCCCGGCACCACATGCTGTGCCAACTCTGCCCTCAGGGCAGGCTGAGCCGGCCATAAAAATAAACAAACAAACAAACAAAAGTTCTGAAACAAGAAAAAAAATAAATTAAATAAAAAATTCTTTTAAAAAAAGTGTCACATGGTTTCTCCTCAATGAGAAATCCAAAATATAAGTGCAAAATAAGAGAGAAAATAAAGGGCCGGTGAGATAGCTCAGCCATCTATAGTGCCTGCTTAGGCAAGCTTAGGCAACCAGAGACCATGTTTTGATCCCTGGTACCACATGTTGTGTCAGCCTCACCATCAAAGCAGGCTGAGCTGGCCACAACATAAGAAAGAAAGAAAGAAGAAACAAGAAAGAAAGAAAGAAAGAAAGAAAGAAAGAAAGAAAGAAAGAAGAGAGAGAATGAAAAACTCAGGGTTTGGGAAGCCGAGGCAGGAAGATTGTTGCAATTTGAGGCCAGCCTGAGCTACATAGGTTCAGGGGCAGCTTGAATTATTCAGCCAGACCCTGTCTCAAAAAATAGGCAGCACTGGGAAGAGAGCTCAGCCATCTAAGCACCTGCTTGGCAAGCGCAAGGACCCGGGTTCAATCCCAGGAGCCACATGCTTGCTGGATGCTGCTCCTGTAATCCCAGCACTGGAGTATCACTACCAAATAAATGAAAAAAAATTTTTTTTTCTTAAGTGTAAAGAGGGGCTGGGGAGATAGCTCTGTAGCGCAAGTGCCTGCCTGGCAAGTGTGAGGTCGTGAGTTCGAACCCTAGCCCCGCAAAAAAAAAAAAAAGAATGTAAACCCAAAGAGCCAAAGAAAGGGACTGAGGACTGAGAGATGGGAGAAGGAAAGAAAGGTAAAAGGCGTTCAGACGCGGAGTGCGCGTGAGCGGCACAGCTTGGGGGAGGGGGGTCGGGCGCGGGGCTCCGCAGGTGCGGGGCTCCTCAGGTGCGCGGCCAGGTGCATCCCAGCCCCCCCCGCCGCACCTTGCCGTAGAGCGTGGTGGCGCTCGCGTCGCTGCGCTGCTCGTGCATGGGCGCGATGAGCGTCCACTGGTTGGTCTCGGGCTCGTAGCGCTCGGCCGTGTTGAGGCGCACGTAGCCGTCGAAGCCGCCCATGGCATAGATGAAGTCGCTGAGCACCGTGACGCTCACGTAGCAGCGGCGCGAGTGCATGGGCGCCACCTGGTGCCAGGTCTTGCGCACCGGGTCGAAGCGCTTGACGCTGTTGAAGTAGTCCACGCTGTCGAAGCCGCCGATGATGTAGACATAGCCCTTGAGGTAGGCGGCGCCGTGGTAGGCGCGCGGGCTCTCCTCCTCGCAGGTCACGTTCACCCAGCGGTCGGCGCGCGCGTCGTACGCCTCGATGGCGTTGGTCGGGCTGCCGCCGCTCCAGCCGCCGATGGCGAAGAGAATGGCGTAGGGCAGGCGCGGCCGCGTCAGCGGGTTGGTGAAGTCCGAATTGGACGGCCCGTTCATGTTGAGGTCGTACATGGCCTTGAGCGCGTTGATGATCACCGGCTTGCACTCCTCGCTGTCCTTGACGTAATCATTCATCTTCACGTTGTTCATGAAGTACTCAGCGTGCATGAGCGCCAGGCGCACCTGGGGACACAGACGGACGCCGGGTGAGGGGGGCTGCGGGAGGCAGGGGGGGGTCCTACACCCCTTCTTTTTCTTTTTCTTTTTTTTTTTGAGACAGGGTCTCACTGTGCAGTTCAGGCTGGCTTTGAGCTCACTTTTGTAGCCCAGGCTGGTCTCGAACTCACAATGATCCTCCTGCCTCAGCCTCCCGAGTGCTGGGATTACAGGCATGAGCCACCACGCCCGGCCCTACACCCCTTCTGTGACTGGCTGTGGGGCAGCCACGCCAGAATGCTTTTTTTTTTTCCTGGGATCGGGTTCGAACTCACAACCTTGCACTTGCCAGTCAGGCACTTCTGCCGCAGAGCTATCTCCCCAGCCTGGGAGGGCTTTTTAAAGGTATAACGCAGAGATAGACTATTCGATTTGGGAGTGCCAGGTAGATAGCTCAGCGGCACAGCACCTGCCTGGCAAGCGCAAGGTCCTGAGTGCAATGCCCGGTACCAAAGAAAGAAAAAAGAGAAGAAACATGGGAATATCTGGCTGTGCCAGGCCAGGTGTGCACCCATCACCCCAGCACCCAGCACTATGGGCGACTGAGGCAGGAGCTCAGCCTGGGTGATGTAGTGATTTAGGGAGACTATGTCCCCAAAATAAAAAGGGCCAGAGCACTGCAAGAAATAGATGGTGGGGGAGCTGGGGAGATGGCTCCGAGGCACAAGTGCCTGCTGGGCAAGTGCAAGGTCGTGAGTTTGAACCCCAGTCCCACAAAAAAAAAAAAAAAAAAAAAGAAATAGATGGTGGCGTGCACGTGGGTGCTGCAGATGAGCTCAAGCAAGGCACTGGCAGGGCCACAGAGCACCTATTGCACGGCCACTGCCTGTGCAGGACCATGAAAATCTCGGCGGCCGGGGTCGTTGTCCAGAAACTGAGTATACAGCTGTGTAAAATAACGCTAGTGGATGGCTCATGGTGGCAGTGGTGCTGAGGCAAACGATTTGGCTTCTGCCCCCATAGAACTCATGAATGGGGGAAGGGGGAAAGAACCTTTCCTCCCCTGCCACAAGGGGAGGACTTTGGTTAAAGAAAGCAACCGGTGCCAGGTGTGGTGGCACGGGCCTGTGATCCCATACTCGGGAGGCTGAGGCAGGAGGAGGATCTTTGTGAGCTCCAGGCCAGCTGGGGCTACACAGTGAGCTCAAAGCCAGACTAAACTGCAGAGCAAAATCCTGTCTCAAAAAAAGGAGGGGGCAGAGAGTTAGCTCCATGGCACAAGTACCTGCCTGGCAAGTGCAAGGTCATGAGTTTGAACCCCAGTCCTGAAAAAAAAAAAAAAAAAGAATAAACGGGGATAGCCGGGCGTGGTGGCACACGCCTGTAATCCCAGCGCTTGGGAGGCTGAGGCAGGAGGATTGGTGCGAGTTCGAGACCAGCCTGGGCTACAAAACTGAGCTCAAGGCCAGCCTGAACTGTACAGCAAAACCCTGTCTCAAAAAGACAAAAAAAAAAAAAAAGAATCAACAGGGACAGAAGGAGTTTGCAGCACCACAGGAAATCAAACTGCAAAATTGCGGAGAACAGGCGGGATGGCTTCCATGTCACACACAGCCCTGGGACTGCCATGCACCTGGCTGTGTCCCTTGGGGACAGTCCCTCAGGAATACATGAATCAAGAGTGAGCAATCAGGGGCCCGGCAGAATGGCTCAGTGGTCTAAAGCAGCTGCTTGGGAAAGCTTGGGCGGCTTCAGGGACCGCGGTTCAATCCCTGGCACCACATTCTGCACCAGCCCTGCCCTCAGGACAGGCTGAGCTGCCCATAAAAATAAACAAACAAAAGTTCTGAAACAAGAAAAAAGTATATCTAAAAAAAAAAAAAAAAAAAAAAAAAAAGTGAGCAATCACTGGAATCCCAGCACTCTGGAAGTCTGAGGCAGAAAGATTGAAAGTTTGAGCCCAGCCTGGGCAATTTAGTGGCTTAGTGAGTCCCCTGCTCCAAACTGAGAGAGACACAGGGTGCTCACAAAGAGTAACTGCACTTGACCTTAGGAAGTAAGACGGAGATGTGCTGCTTCCTGTTTTGGGGGTCATGGGAAATCCACTTTAGGATGGCCTCGAACACGGCATCCTCCTGCTTGACGTTGAGCTCGTCCTTTTCTATGATGTCCTTGAGCTCGGCGACCGACAGCTCCAGGAACTCAGCCGAGACCTTCACCATCTCCTCAAAGTTGTGCAGGATGAACATGTAGGCCTTCTGCCGCAGGTCGGGGCAGTAGTAGTAGTCTGTGAACTTGCAGACGCCGATGCAGTTGTCCAGGCACAGCTCGGACTTGAGGAACTCGCAGCAGCCCCGCACGATGCCCATGATGTTGAACTGGTCGGCGGCCGCCAGCAGCCTCTCCACGTTGTCGGCGGTGATGGGCACGGCGCGCGTGTAGGCGAACTCGATGATCAGCTTCATCATGTCGGGGGAGATGCCGGGGATGTTGTACACCCTCTTCTCCGTGGTGTTCCAGCCGCTCGTAAACAAAGCTCTGGAAAAGACTTCCGTCTTTTCCCCATGCAGCTCGTGGCTCGCTGTTGGCCACGTCCCTGCCCCCACCCCCCTCTCCTCCTGCAGGTGACTCTGGGCATTTTCCAACGGCGCATGATGAGGGCGTTGGGAATAAATCGATCTGAGCAAGTGGGCCCAGACAGGGTGTGGCGGTAGTATGTGCCCTGAATCCCAGCATTCTGGGAGGCTGGGGCTGAACTTTTGCACCTCTGGCTGGGCCAAATTAGTGAGATGTTGTATCAGAAAAGCAATATCTGGGCTGGGGAGATAGCTCCATGGCACAAGTGCCTGCTTGGCAAGTGCAAGGTCATGAGTTCAAACCCCAGTCCCGCAAAAAAAAAAAAAAAAAAGTAATATCAAAAATGGGCTCGGAGGGGCCTGCCGGGATGGCTCAGTGGTCTAAAGCGCCTGCTTGGGAAAGCTTGGGCAGCTGCAGGGACTGTGGTTCGATCCCCAGCACCACATGCGGTGCCAGCCCTGCTCCTCAGGGCAGGCTGAGACGGCCATAAAAATAAACAAACAAACAAACAAACAAACAAAAGCTCTATAACAAGAAAAATTTAAAAATGGGCTCAGCGGCCAGGCGCACACCTGTAATCCCAGCACTCGGGAGGCTGAGGCAGGAGGATCAGTGCGAGTTCGAGACCAGCCTGGGCTACAAAAGTGAGCTCAAGGCCAGCCAAAACTGCATAGTGAGACCCTGTCTCAAAAAGACAAAAAAAGAAAAAAAGGCCGGGCGTGGTGGTGCACGCCTATAATCCCAGCACTCGGGAGGCTGAGGCAGGAGGATCAGTGCGAGTTCAAGACCAGCCTGGGTTACAAAAGTGAGCTCAAGGCCAGCCTCAACTGCATAGTGAGACCCTGTCTCAAAAAGAAAAAAAAAAAACAAAAACTGGGCTCAGGACAGTGAGATGGTTTAGTGGTCTAAAGCACCTGTTTAGGCAAGCTTAGGCAACCACAGGGACTGTGGTTTGATCCCCAGCACCACACGCTGCACCAGCCCCACCCTCAGGGTAGGCTGAGCCGGCCATAAAAAAAAAAAGGGCTGAGGAGGGTGGGGAGATGGCTTACCCCAAAGGGCCTGGCTGCAATCCCCACTCTAGGCCCAAGAAGAAACAAAGCCCTCAGATCTGGACCTGGTTCCTGGCTGACCCCCATTTCCATCCCCCACTGCCCCCCCAGCACCTGAGCAGTCCCCTCTGTGCTCGCCAGGCCTGGAAGCCCCCCCTCCATCTCTCACCCCTGAGGGCCTAGGTCTTCACTGCGGTTTGAGTTGGAAATTGGATGAGAATTTTAAAACTCCAGCCCCCCACCCACACCCTGGAAGCCAGCTGAACCCCAGACAGCAGGCCGGGCACGCATCCCGGAGCTCCAGGCCACACCTGAAATAGGAGCTACAGCTACAGAGGATGTTTTTGTGGGCGTTGAACTCAAAGCCATTGACCTTGATGACCACGTCGCAGAGCTTGCCCTCCAGCCGGAGCTCATTGAAGATCTCACAGGTCATGGCGCTCATTTTCCTCTCCATGTGAGGCTGGGGGAAGTGGGAGGAGGCCGTGGCGCCCTCCACGTCCATGGCTCCCGCGGTCCAGTGGGGAGAGGCTGCTCTCCTGGGGGTGGCGAGGGTCGGGGGCCCCTGCAGACAGCTGTCCCTCCGTTTCCCTACTACATCTTTCAGTCGGGCCCATCGGGCAGCCCGAGTTCCAGAACCCTGGGTAGCAGTGAGGTCATGGCAGGCAGCATTGTGTGCTCACCCCGAGCCCTGGGATTCTAGAACTCTCTCTGCCTGGCCCACCTCAGAGCCCCCCCCTTCCCACCAGTCCTGGGCCCTGGCTCAAAATCATGGCCACTAACATCAATAGTGCAGGACAGTGTTGGGGTTTTTTAAAGCTATTTATTTGTTTGTTTGTTTGTTTTGGCTAGCTCAGCCTGCCCTGGGGACAGGGCTGGCACAGCATGTGATGCTGGGGATTGAACTGCAGTTGCCTAAACTTGCCTAAGCAGGTGTGTTAGACTGCTGAGCTATCTCCGTGGTCCACCACGGGACAGTTTTTTTTTTTTTTTTTTTTTTTTGGCTTTTTGAGACAGGGTCTCACTGTGCAGTTCAGGCTGGCTTTGAGCTCACTTTTGTAGCCCAGGCTGGTCTCGAACTCGCCGCGATCCTCCTGCCTCAGCCTCCCAAGTGCTGGGATTACAGGCGTGAGCCACCACGCCCGGCTAGTTTTTTTTTTTTTTTAAAGAATTTTTTTTTCATTTTATTTATTTATTTTTTTTTCTTGTTTCAGAACCTTTGTTTGTTCATTCACACATTTCTATGGCCGGCTCAGCCCGCCCCAAGGGCAGGGCTGACACAGCATGTGGTGCCGGGGATTGAACCACGGTTCCTGAAGCCACCCAAGCTTCCCCAAGCAGGCGCTTTAGACCACTGAGCCATCCCGCTGGGCCCCACCATGGGACAGTTTTGATTGATCCTATTTTCTGTTGCTTCCTTTGGGCTGCCTAGGTTTCCACCCCTATGGTGGCTACCCCAGGCTCCCCACGGGCCGCAGGCCACATAGGAGGGACAAGGGCTGGCACCACGGCACTTGATTGATCGAAGCACTTGGGAGGTTGAGACAGGAGCATCCCTGGGTGTTTGAGGCCAGCCTGGGCTGCATAGTGAGTTAAGGGCCCAACACAGTGAGACCCTACGTCAGACAGATGGGAGAAGGGGTGCTTGTCCAATCTGCTGCCCAGGGCAGTTCCAGCCCCCAGACCCCCAGATGGGTCCGTCACCTTCTCCATGAAGAGGGGCGAGCATGCCCTGCACCTGCTCCACGGCCAGCAGAGCTTTGAGCAGTCCCAAGGCTGGGAATGAGTCCCATCTTTATTTTTGTTTTGTTTTTGGTTACAGGGATCAAACTCGGGACGTGGTGCCTGCCAGGCAGGCATTCAAGCTGCTGAGCTATCTCCCTGGCCCCCTGGCCTTGTTTTTTGTTTTGTTTTGTTTTGTTGTGCAATACTCAGATTGAGCCCAGGATCTTTGCCCTAAGCTGCATCCCCACCACCTCCCTTTTATTTATTTATTTATTTAGTTAGTTAGTTAGTTTTTTTTTTGTTTTGTTTTGTTTTTTTTTGTCTTTTTGAGACAGGGTCTCGCTATGCAGTTCAGGCTGGCCTTGAGCTCACTTTTGCAGCCCAGGCTGGTCTCGAACTCACATCGATCCTCCTGCCTCAGCCTCCCAGTGCTGGGATTACAGGCGTGAGCCACCACGCCCGGCTAGTTAGTTATTTTTATGGCCGGCTCAGCCTGCCCTGAGGGCAGGGCTGGCGCAGCATGTGGTGCCAGGATCGAACCGCAGTCCCTGCAGCCGCCTAAGCTTTCCTAAGCAGGCGCTTCAGACCACTGAGCCATCCTGCCGGGCCCCGCCTCCTCTTTTTTTTCCCCCTTTTATTTTGAGACAGGGTCTGACTAAATCGCTAAGTCGCCCAGCCTGTATTTGAACTCGTGATCTTCCTGCCTTCACCCAGAGTGCTGGGCTACAGGACTCTGCCACCTGGTCTGCAAGAACACTCCTTTCTCCCTGTCCTGGGGCTCAGTAGAGGGCCACGCACTGCTGGGCATATGCTGTGGCCTGGAGCTACATCGTCAGCCCTGCACCAGACAGCAGCCCAGGTGTTTGCTCTGGGAAACTTGGCAGGGAAGACGCCTGTCATCCTAGCTGCTCAGGAGGCTGAGGCAGGAGAATCAGGTCAAGCCCTGTCTCAAAAATGCAAATGGAAAAAAAAAAAACACAAAGAGCTGGGGATGTAGCTCAGTGGTACAGCGCGCTTGGGTCCGATCCCAAGTCCAGGGGTGGCAGTGGAGGGGGCAGGAAGCCCTGTGGCAGCGCAGACTCCACTCCTGCGCGGGTACTTTGGAGTCCCCGCTCCCTAGAAGCCACGCCCGGCCATGACACTGCGCCTGCGCCGTGTGGCTGAAGGGGCGTGGCCTTCCCAGAGCCGGTGGCTTGCCATGGCCGAAGTGGTGAGGGGGAAATTCAGGGATGCTGGTCTGGGGAGGAGAATCGGGGTCCCCGCGCTCGCTTATGTACGTCCCACACCCCTCAGGTGAGAGCCCTGTGCGCGCCCACGGTGAGGATGCGGCGGCCCGGGCGTGTGCACGAGCGGGTGCGCGCGCTGCACCGGGCCGGGGGCGGCTGCCTGCAGGTACGGGGGTACAGGGGGACCCTGCCCGGACGCCGCGTCGAGAGCGAACGCGAGCCCAGCGCTGCGACCTCGGGGGTCTCTTCGGTCACCCCGCCCACCCAGGACACGGGGATTCCTCTGGGTCCTCTCCTTCCCCAGGGCTGTGCGGAAGCCCCCTGAACCCCCGACCCCCACCCCCAGGCCCCGTGGGCTCCGATCTCTCCTCGCTGCAGGTCGTGTCCGACTTCGACCTGACCCTGAGCAGATTCTCGTACGGCGGGAAACGCTGTCCCTCTTCCTACAGTGAGTGTCGCACCGCCCTGCCCCTGCGGCTGCACAGGGGACATTAGAAAAACAGATCAAAGGAGTTTTGTCGGGGCTGGGGAGATAGCTCCGTGGCACAAGTGCCTGCCTGGCAAGTGCAAGGTCGTGAGTTTGAACCTCAGTCCCACCAAAAAAAAAAAAAAAGTTTTGTCTTTTTTTAGATATTCTGGATAACAGCAAGGTGGTCAGCGAGGAGTGTCGCAGACAGGTGAGTCTGTCCCTTTGCTGGCAGCCTGCACCCTGGCCACTCGGAGGTTCCTGGTTCAGATACAGCCATGCCCAGGACAGAGAACTGAGGATGCTGATCCTCTTTAAAATTAGCTCATCAGATCCAAGTAGTCTTTTATTTTGTTTCATCTTTTATTTATTTATTTGATACAATGTCTGGCTAGGCGGCTCACACTCGTAGCGCAGACTTCTAATGATCCTCCTGTTTCAGCTTTCCCAGCGCTGGGATTATACGGGAGCACTACCACACCCCATACTTGCGTTCAGGGGCCTCAGTGCATGTGATACCAGGTGCCAAACCTGGGTCCTTGCGCTTGCCCGGGAGTTGCTTAGACTGCCAAACTATCTCTCCAGCCCAGATCCATGTAGTCTTTTTCTGTCGGATTCCTTTTTTCCTCCCTCAGCCCCAGGAATTGAACTCAGCGTCTTTGTATTGAGCTACATTCCCAGCCCTTTTAAATTTTGTACAGGGGGGTGCCTGGGAGATAGCTCCGTGGCACAAGTGCCTGACTGGCAAGCGCAATATTGTGACTTCAAGCCCCAGTCCCACAAAAAATAAATAAATAAATAAATAAATAAATAAATGAGCTGGGCGTGGTGGCGAACACCTGTAATCCCAGCACTCAGGAGGCTGAGGCAGGAGGATCAGTGTGAGTTCGAGACCAGCCTAGGCTACAAAAGTGAGCTCAAAGCCAGCCTCACCTGCATAGCGAGACCCTGTCTCAAAAAGGCAAAAATAAATAAATAAATAAATACAATTTGTACAGGGTCTTGGGGCACCCAGATAGCTCAGCAGATTAAAGTACTTGCTTAGTCAGAGGCAGGGCCTGGGGTTCGATCCCTACCATGCTGGGCTGGCCCTGCCCCTGGGGTGCACTGTGAGGATGATTGAGAGTAGGCGTGGTAGCTGGCGTGGTAGCTGGCTTGTAATCCCAGCTCTTGGGAGTCTGAACAAAGGCGATTCACTAGAGTCCGATCTATGTTGTGAGACCCTGTAGACCCTGTACTAAAATAGGAAAACCATTAAATAAATAAAAATAAAAAATAAAATAAATTTTGCACAGGGTCTTGCTGAGTTGCTAAATTCCTCGTAATTGGCTCGAGTTTGAGAGCCTCCTGCCTCAGTCTCAGGGTGCTAGGATTATGGGTAGGAGCCGTCATGCTGTCATCTTGGCTGAATGGGGTTTTTGGTTTTGTTTTGTTTTTTGTTTTAAACACAATTTAGCCCCCCCCCTGGGATCCCCCTCCTTTCTCAGACACAAGCTTTCTTTCCCCTAATGTGTTCTGCTCATAAAAAAAAAAAAAAAAAATTAATCCTTAGTACTGCAAAAAGAAAAAAAAATCATGAGTTTGATATGCTTTTTTTTCTCTCTCTCTCTTAAAAAAAGCAGGATTGGGGCTGGGGAGATAGCTCTGAGGCACAAGTGCCTGCTTGGCAAGTGCAAGGTCATGAGTTCGAACCCTGGTCCCACAAAAAAAAAAAAAAAAAAAAAAAGAATTAAAAAAAAAAAGCAGGATCTTGCTATGTAGTGGCTGTGGTGTTGGCTGGCCTTGAGCTCACTCTATAGCTTGTGCTGGTCTCGAACTGTCAGGGATCTCACTGCCCCAACCTCCTGAGCGCTGGGATGACAGGGACGTGCCTGGCTTCTTTTTCTTTTTTGTGGCTTTTTTTTTTTTTTTTTACTGGAGATCAGACTCAGTTCCTACCCAGCTGCCGAGGAGATATCTCCCCAGCCCTTCTTTTTCTTCTTTTTTTTTTTTTTTTTTTTTTTTTTTTTTTTTTTGTCTTTTTGAGACAGGGTCTTGCTATGCAGTTGAGGCTGGCCTTGAGCTCAGTTTTGTAGCCCAGGCTGGTCTCGAACTCGCACCGATCCTCCTGCCTCAGCCTCCCGAGTGCTGGGATTACAGGCGTACGCCACCACGCCCGGCTTCTTTTTCTAACAGACATTGTTAGCATGAATCCCAAGCAACTCCAAGAGAAGTGTTCCTACAGCCTCTACACCATCTCCCCTGTGCCCTGGGAAGGCGTGCGTGCGTGCGTGCGTGCGTGCGTGCGTGCGTGCGCATGGGAAACACAGTGGCCCGGGAGTTCTTGCTGCTCCAGGCCTGACACATGAGCCAGTAGCATAATAAATCTCCACCCCATGAGGTGCAGTGGAGGCAGCGCCTGTCACCAACCCCAAGACCCCAGGGTGGGGAGAGAGTCAACGTCGGGGCCCACTTGGACGTAGGAGGTGGTGAAGGTGGGTTTGAAAAGGAGAAACAAGCCGGGGGCAGGGTGGTGCACGCCTGTGATCCCAGCACTCAGGAGGCTGAGCCAGGAGGGTTGCTTGGACCTCGAGATCTACCTGGGCTACAGAGTGAGCTCAAGGCCACCCCGAGCTGCATAGAGAGACCTGGTCTCAAAAAAGAAAGGAGAAGCCGGGCGTGGTGGCACATGCCTGTAATCCCAGCACTCGGGAGGCTGAGGCAGGAGGATTGATGCGAGTTCGAGACCAGCCTGGGCTACAAAAGTCAGCTCAAGGCCAGCCTGAACTGCATAGCGAGACCCTGTCTCAAAAAGACAAAAAAAAAAA